>CBVK0101253410.1:0-12180 GCA_900067695.1 Picea abies
AGAGTTGGTACCAGAATTGGGTCCTTCATTTGAAGAGGCAAAGGAAGAAAATACACAAATATAAGAGCTTAAAGAAGAAGAAAAGTCGGACAAGGGAAAACAACAACTTCTCCTTGAGGATGTGAAAGAAGCAAGTGCTTGACTCGAGGACGAGTGAAGGATTGTGGTTGGAGCCTGTTGGGCCCTTCATTTTTGGGTAAGAATTGCACAATTTTTTATTAAGAATGAGTCGCGCAAACTTCATGAGAGGTTGGAAGAAAGAGTAACAAAAAAGTAGTTGCATAATCCAGTGCAACGCCATCTAAGCAACAAATGACTGCAACAGAACAAGGAAGAACATAATCCGACAAGGAAGACACAACCCAGCTATATATAGGGATTAATATAATTGTAAAAGGGTTGGGTTGGTGTTTTTTTTGTTGTTCGTTCAGTTCATTGGTTGGATTAGAGTTGGGGTGAGTCATGTTTGTTGTTCGTTCAGTTCATTGGTTGGATTAGAGTTGGGGTGAGTCATGTCTATCAGAGTCGCCCTAGGTTTTGGGATTAGTTCTTGAAACTTGCTGTAAGTCGAGAGAAGAGACAAGCCAGAGTCTATACTGAAACTTTCTATGTAACTCTGAGTTTGTAATAAAGGAAAGATCCTGGAGCTAATATGAAGGAGAACCAAATTTTAAAAATAGGATGTGTCTTTGTATGTTTACTTATGCATTAAATTGTTCCTTTATAGTTTATGAGTTTTTTTTTATGGTTCTATGTTTAATCGTTGTTCATAACATAAGTAGGTTCAATTCTTGCGGTTAGATGTTTCATATCTGATGTAGTCTCTTGCACGAGAACAAGAATGAGTTCTGAATGATCTATGGATACTCTTTAGTATTTTCCCTACCCTTCCCTATCTATCTGTCTCAACAATGCTTCGAGTGAGACTTCTTCTCTTTAGAGGAGATGAAAATGCCAGCGCTCTAGACTACAGGAGATGAAAATGCCAGCGCTCTAGACTACTCGGTACCTTTTGTTGGTAACTTGAGAAGGACCCTAGTCTGATCAAATTCACTCCAACAAATGGATAGAAGAATGTCAGCAGAGCTTTCACACTCTGAAAAAGAAAATGGTTACTGTGCCTATTCTGGTTTTCCGATATTGGAGCAAGGAATTTCATGTGCATGTCGATGCATCTTATATTTCACTAGGAGTAGTGTTAGCACAACCAGGAGCAGGATATACTGACCATCCTTTAGACTTTTCTATCAGGAAGCTCTCAACAATTGAGATAAATTACACCACCACTAAGAGGGAAGGTTTATCCATGTTGTACGCGCTATAGAATTTTCATCACTACTTGTTGGGAGGCCACTTTAAGATGTTCACTGATCACTCCGTGTTGAAATACCTAGTCAAAAATCTAGTGTTGGTGGGAAGAATATGAACATGGCTATTGTTATTCCAAGAATATGATTTCGAGATTGTTGTCAAGCCAAGGAGAATGAACAAGGGACCTAATCATTTGTCTAGGTTAGAGCATGGAGAGGAACCTACTAATTTGGAGGATACACTACCACATGCACAGTTGTTGGCCATTAGAAATTTTGATGATCACTTTGTCAAGATAGTTCAGTTCCTGTCAACAGGAATGGCACCTAGTGAATATACAATCATCCAGAAGAAATAGTTGGTAGTGCACGCTATATATTTTTCACTTATAGATGGACATCTATACAAGATGGGACCTCATGAGATCCCGAGGAGATGTGTTATGGAGGCAGAAAGACCACATATTTTAGTAGAATCACATGAAGGCATTGCAGGAGGACACTACAAAGGAAAAGAAACAACACAGAAGGTTCTTAGAGCTAGCCTCTGGTGGCCCACTTTACATAAATATGCCAAGGAATACTATAAATCCTACGATGTATGCCAAAGACTTGGGAATCCTTCCTGAAGAGATGAGATGCCTTTAACACCACAACTGACTTTGCAGGCATTTGAGAAATGGGCAATTGATTTCGTGGGACCTATAAACCCACCAGGGAAGCACATAATATCTAGATACATCATCACTGTGACAGAGTATTTGACAATATGGGTAGAAACAAGATAATTTAAGGTCTTTAGTATAACTACAACTGCGCGATTTATATTTGAGGATATCATAACCAAGTTTGGATACCCGAAGACCCTGATGAGCAATCAAGACACACACTTTATTAATAATACTATTGAATCTTTGACTTGGGAATTTCATGTCTGCCATTAGAACAATACTCCTTACCATCCACAAGTGAACGGGACTATTGAATATTTCAACAAGATCTTGGAGACAACGTTGATGAAGATTTGTAGTGTGAATAAGGATGACTAGGATTTGAGAGTGCCAACAGTTCTATAGGCCTATAGAACTACTTACAATAAGCTAACAATGCAGACTCTCTTTAAGTTGGTGTATGGCCTAGAAGCAACTGTCCCTGTGGAATATTTGGTTCCTAGTCTCATAATTGTAGCATTCACAGATATGGATGACACTAGCGTTGTTCAAGAGAGTCTTGTGTAGTTGGTAGAACTTGAATATGATTGATTTGTTGTAGGATTCCATCAGCAGGTACAGAAGGAACGAGAAAATGCCTATCATGATAGTCACATCAAAAAGAAATCCTTCAAGCAAGGAGATCTCGTATTGGTATACGACAGTAAGTTCATGAAGCATCCAGGAAAGTTCATAACACATTGGCTTGGGACTTATGAGGTTGCCTATGTCATGGAAGGAGGATCTACGTAGTTGAAGACTTTGAATTGATATTGGAAGGAAGGTTTAGTGAATGGGATCCGGTTGAAATTGTACTATGACAACCAACTTCCTCGCAACTCTCAGTAAGAGAAGAAGAAGGGTTCGTGTACCAGGTGTAGTTGAAACTGGGTACCAAACACAGAAAAGACAATCTGCACACAGAACAGTGGGACGGAGTGGAAAGCACAAGATGCTCCACACAGTCTGAAGATGAAGAAAAATAGATGGTTCAGACTTGAAGTTCCTTGGGACGAGTCACATTCGAGTGTTGGGGGCCTATTGGCCCTTGGTTATGGAATTTTGTGAATATTAAGGAAATAAGTGCAAAGTGTGAGCTATGTGGAAGACAAGTTGACTGAGATTGGGTCGAAGTCACCAAAAGAGAAAAAAAGATGAAGCAAAGTAAGAAAAAGCAATTCGTTGGATGGGGAGAGTGAGGAAGATAGATCAACAAGGAAGATGGATCATGGATGAATCACGAAGCATAAGAAGACATGCATAGATGATTTGGATCACCTCGCAAGAAAGAAGGAAAGACAGACTGACAAAGCCCTGAAAACAAAAGTCTAGTTGACCTAGGGTTTTAGACACCTAGGGTTTTGGTATTTAGGGTTTTGACACCTAGGTTTTAGCCTAAGGATGTCCAAGAGTCATTGTAATGTATAAATAAAGGTCAATAGGACCTAGGATGGGTTCAATTATGTAATGAGTTATTATTGTTATTTTTGAGAGAGGAGTATTTTGTTGAAAGAGAGTCTGTGTTGTAAGATCTTTAGCTGGGTGCGAAGATCAACCCTGCAGCTGGGTGCACAGGGAGGGAAGAGAGGAGAAGAGAAATAAAGAGAGAGATATACAATCTAAGTGTAGACATAACTGTATGCTTTCATCTAATATATTATAATCATAGTTTTGTGGACGTAGACCTAGGGATAGGGTGAACCACGTATATCATGTTGTTGTGTGTGATTGATGTTGTGTTCTTCTGATCTATGATATATTGTTAATGAAATATTGTGGTATATCTGAGATATAGTTTGCGTAGTAGGCTTAAGAAAGATAAATAATATCTAGATCTATGTGAGAGTGTTTCTTTGGATCCACTTTGCATTTCCTCTAGTTTTAGACACTTGTGTCCTACAACCCCCTATAGCTACATTGAGTGGGACTGCATCTTCTTTGTAGGTGTTGCTGAAAGGGACAGTAGTTAGGGCTTGTTGGTTCACTATTAGAACTGAACCTTGGGTCTAACCTTGTGCCAACATTGTGGGAATGATTGTGTTTTTGGTACATGTTTAATGCTTGAAATGATATTTTAAGATTTAAACTTTTGGCAGCAAATTGTTCATTAAATGGTTTGTTTTTTTCCTTTGTTTTTTACCTTTATTGTCTCACTTGTCTGTCCTTAGTGTTCCACCAGCCAAGGAGGACCCTCATCCATTTCATTTTTCCAACCAAACTATGCTCATGTCTTGGTAAACCAACCTTCTAACTGACCCATAAATAAAAAAACCAACCATTTATAACTTGAGGTGGCCTAGCTCTTCCCTTTAACAGTCAGGTGTAGAATTTAGGACTAACAAACCCTATGCATGATTGTGCCATTACCTCCAAATGAAGGCGACACATACAATGCATCAGTGAATGAGGATCTTTGAATCTCTATTATTGAAAATATTTACAAGATCATGGGGGGAAGGGAAGATTATGTCAATCCCACAATGGACAAGGAGATGATTTGGAGGAGCATGAAGTCATATGACACTCATTCAAAGGATTCCATGGAGAGGTGGAACTATAAGATGTATGAGGCATCTAGATGAAGATGTGCAAGGATAACTAAAGTAATGTCACATTGGATTGGCTCCGAGATATGTGATGCCTCAAGGTTTGACGGGAAAGGGCCAATAGAATATGTATTAGTACAGATGGAAAAGACTATTATAGAATATCAAAGGATTATTTCCATGGATGTCGTAGTACGAGGAAAACCTATGCATTGGAGGGTGACACATCACATGAATGTATAGGACTAGGCACAAGTGGTTGAGTTTATAAAGGAGAGATTATATCCCATCTATAATTTTGAATTTTTCAATCAATATAAGCGAACTGAAGATCCTCAGAACAACATTCACTATTGCGAACAACATTGGAATACCAAGAATATTCCTTAGACTAAATGGGTCCATAAGTTTTTTCATACTATGGATATGGGTCCAAGGAGCTGGTATATTCAAGAGGAGATTAGGAGGAAAATAGTAGATTGGGTTCATGTAAGTGCATAATTTTTCTCAACATTTAGCTTCATAGTAGAATGTCTTGTTCAAAAGGAGGAACTCCAAATTAAAAAATTTATCTTCCACCATGAAAAAAAGGATTCCACATTGAAGGTGGTATGCGTGCATCATCCACTGATGGAGAAACTAAAAGAGGTTGTCCATTATTGGAAATTTGAAGTTGATGATGTTGATGACGATGACCCAAGAGGCATATAGATCAAATAATTTGAGGGAGAGAATGGAGTGGAAGGAAAGAAGGTGGGTATGGTTGCGTTGGAATATGGCCATCCAATTAAAACAAAGAAACATAATATCGACACTGAGGAAGCACCCAAAATGGTTATCATTGTAGATTATTGGGATAAGGATATTTTCACTCACGTGATATATGTTCTCAAAAAATACAAGGAATTGTTCCCTTGTATCTTCTCAAATATGAATGGGATCATAGGGTCCCTAGGGGATATGAAAATTAGTCTCAAGATAGTTTCTAAAACTATTAGTAGGAGGCCCTACCGATTAAACCCCAAGTAAAAATAAATAGTGCACAAGGAGTTGGATCAGATGCTAGATGCCAGAATCATTGTTCCTATGGAGGAGTCTAATTGCATTAGTCCCATGGTGGTGAAACAAAATAAAACATGTGACATTTCAATATTTCTGGACCTACAGATCCTTAATGTTGCATGTGTGCATGATTTTTTCCCTGATCCTTTCATCGATAATGCTTTCAAAAATTTTGGAGTGTGGGAGGCCTGCTCCTTTACAAATGGAATTTTAGGATATCATCAGGTCCATATCGCAGAGGAAGATCAAGACAAGACCACTTTTTTGATAGAGTGGGTTCCTTTGCTTATACGATGATTCCCTTTGGACTAAAGAATGCACCCACGATATTTACAAGGATCATGGTTGCAACATTTAAATAATTTAACCACAAGTTCCTTGAGATTTACTTGGATGACTTGACAATGTTATGTTTGTTAAAAGAGAAAATGAAATCCCTCCTCTTGATGATGGGTCTATGTTGGTCACTCCATATTTCACTAAATTTGAAGAAGTGCATATTTTGTACACCATTCAAGACATTGTTGAGGCATGTTGTTTGTAAGGATGGATTGTTAGTCTACCAAGTAAAAATTGTTTCCATATTGGATATAGTGTCCCACACATCAGTTTGAGATTAGTGTGAGACATTGGGTCATACAGGATATTACTGGTGGTTCATTCAGATCTATGCAAAAATTGCTTCCCCATTAGAGAAGTTTATGTGCAAAGACACAAAGTACATATGGACATAGGAATGCTAGACCACCTTGGATACCTTGATGGAGAATTTAGTCATTGCAGGAATTATGGTGTTCCTCGACTGGTCCAAGATTTTTCATGATAATGGTGTTTCCTCATCCATTGTGTTGGGAGAAGTTCTTGCATAGTCGAGCGAAGTTAATATTGATCATTCAGTTTACTTTTCCACATGCAAATTTTCTGATACCAAAAATAATTATACAAGGACTGAGCATGAAGTCCTACCCATGGTATATGCCTTGTAGAAATTTTGGAATTATATTTTAGGAACCCCTTTTAAATTTTTTACTGATCACTTAGTGCTCAAATACTTCGTCAAAAACCTAGTGTTGGGGGGGAGGATCTATCATTGGTTTCTACTGTTCAAAGAATTTGAGTTCATGGTGGTTGTAAAACTAAGGAAATACAATGTTGAACCAGATCATTTTCAAAGGATTGAGTCTAGAGAAGATGATAGGAGACTTGACAATAAACTCCCCGATGCTTATCGACTAGCCAATATTGCTGAATTTCTCACTTGGGGTCAAGCCCCGATGGGGTATATTCCATCCCAATGTCATCAACTGGTGACCCATAGTGTCGATTATCAGTTGATTGCTAGAAAATTATACAATATGGAGGGTGATGATATTCTACGCCTATCTTCCTTAGAGAATGAATGGGACCCCATTTTGAATGAAGCATATAAGGGTATTATAGGAGGGAATAATTCTAGTAAAGCTACTACGTGGAAGCTCCTACACATAGGGATTTAGTAGCCCTCTCTTTTCACCAATGCCAAGGAGTATTATAAATAGTGTGACATATGTCAATTCATCAGGAAGCCATTTCGAAGATATGAAGACTTTCTAAATGAGACCATTAAGGAACTCACTTAGGAATTCATGATCTGCCATCATAAGAGCACTCCCTATCATCCAAAAGCTAGTGGTATGGTTTAATATTTAAATAAGATTTTAGAGCATGATTTAACCAAATGTTTTAATGTGTAGCATGATGTATGGTTTAATATTTAAATAAGATTTTAGAGCATGATTTAACCAAATGTTTTAATGTGTAGCATGATGACTGGGAGTAGTGGATCCCCACAGCTTTGTGGGAATATTGAATGACCTACAAATGGTTGATTAATCACACACCCTTCATATTGTTCTATGAAAAAGAAGCAATTATTCTACTTGAATTTATTGTTCTAAACCTACACATTTCTATAGCTACCCATATGACAAATGAATAGTCACTTCAACATAGATTAGACAAAATCATAAAGATGGAATCGTATTATTTAGTGGAAAGATTCATTCAAGTGGTCAAAGAGAAAAGATAGAAGGAATGGAACAATCACAACATCCACCAAAAAAATATGCAACCAGGTTCCTTGGTGTTTCTAAATGATAGAAAATATTTAAAACACCTTGGTAAGATATGTATGCATTGGTTGGGCCCCTTTTTCCTATTATACATTAGTGAAGTTGAAGCAGCGATGTTGGCCACATTGTAGGGACAACCTCTCAAGGGACTTGTCAATGGAAGCAAGTTGAAGTTTTACTACGGAGCACAAGGATCACTTGTCATTTAGCAACATTTATCCAACCTAGAGTTAGCATAGGGTAGGCATAGAGTAGGATGTACATTAGGAAGGAAGGTACATAATCAATATAATTAACCATTTTTTGAACAAAAGATATGATCCCGTCACACAAACCTACTGGATAGATTGATAACTCTGGATATTTTCAATGTTTCCAATTCTCGGTGAGATTACGACTTGCGTACAAGGTATTGGCTTTGATAGGGGACTCACATGGGATTGGCTCTAGCTACCTAGAGCTACACCATAGTGAAAGTTCAAGAAATATAGTTCATACAGACCACACATGGCCCAGGTACAAAATCATTTATGACATCACATTCTAAAAGGAATATAACCAGTATGACAGATCATAAATGTTATATACTTTATTGTGGGAATCAGTCATGGGTCCACATTTATTCTCTCTTCATATACATCCATCGATGCCTTGCCATATTCTGGCATGCAATTACGACCATCACCCACTCTATATATACATGTCCCCACCGACTGATATGTTGGAGAGATCCTTCATGCCCCATTATCTGTCATCCCCTTCCATTTCCCAACCACCAATTCCCATTGCATTTCCCACTAACCCTCCACTCTCTTCCTACAGTACAATCTCTTAGTCATGTTTCCCTTTCATGGCTAGGTTCAACAAAATTTTTGGGGCTTTCAAGTTGCATTTTGGGTAGACAACCAAATATCCCAAAGTCCCATTCTTGCTATGATTGACAATTAAAAAAAAATTATGGGTAGTTTTCCCAACCACTTATTCACCAACAAGATACAACCTACCACCACATAGTTCCCTAAATTTTTATTTGAAGCTACAATGGTACACCAACTCTTTGAGATGGGAGTTGGCGTGTTTGTCGCCATGGATAATCACCTTTTCTAAAGTGGGTATCCCATTGCTACAAGATACCCTCTCCACCAGTTTTGGCGGTCCACCTCATACTTCCTCTACTTCTATGTAAATGAGATAGGAGGAGGATGATGGTCTCCATCGATGGATATATTCCATGGAATATACTTCTATCTATATAGCTTAGTTCAATTAGGGTGTCAATTTTTTGATGGTTTACTTCAAAAATATTTCTCACTCACAACTCCAGAAACCCTCGAATATAGAGATTTCGAGAACCTACACAAATGAATCTGAAATCCATCACTTATATTGAGGATTTCTTAACTCATTCCAAGACTTGTTTCTTGTTGCAACCATAGCCTTGAAATATGTTTTTCTCTTACTCAAACTTGACTACAAAAAAAACTTGGTTTGATTCTTTGGTCATACAATGTTGATGATTTTCACTTACTCAATTTCATCGCATCAGTCACTCCATGAGGCCATTGGCTTGAGGACAAGCCAAATAATAGTGGTGGGGGGCTACTGGCACCCAAACATTTTGGATAGAGATTGTGTGCATGCACAAACGTAGTTTTTCATGAACTTTTTTTTTTGTGCACTCGAGCAAATGTGCAATGGATGACAAGAGGCATGCACTAGTATGATTTTTCCATGCACATCAGTCTAAGTTTTACTAATGCTCACTAGTCTGAGATCTACTATGCATGATAGAAATCAAGAAGATACCACATGCATATCAGAGTCAAGAAAAGAATCTTTAGGAAATATTCTTGAATGATTACTTCACGAATCATGATAGATCATGGAGCAATAAGGGGATGAGCTAGCAAGGTAGTTAATATTGCCACAACTCCAAAGAGGATATGTGGACTATTTTTAGAGATATTATACAATAAACTATTATTTATTTTCCTAGGTTCACTAGTCTATATTGAGGGTTCCCATGGTTAGAGATATTCTCCCCTAGATGAGAATATTCTCCTCTAGATGAGGGTGCCACATCCTCTTCGGTATTGTGTCAGTTACACCTCAATTAGACTATTGAAGTGGAGTATTGCATGGAAACCTTCGTATTATCACCAAGTGTTTCATGCATACCTTAGTATCATCACCGTGATGGAGAAACTACCTTGGAATCATCACCAAGAAGTCACCACGCATGTGCATGCATGATTCTCTCATCATTCCACTATTAATTAATTAGTTAACCGATGATCACATCTTGAGTTAACTAGGACTACATAGAAGTTCACTCTTGTCTCTGCCAATGAGTGGCTAGATCTCTCTAGATCACAACTGTGACAAATTAGTTCTCTCGTGTAGAGTATATCATGTGTATTTTACCATTACTCATTCTATTATTACAATTCTTTCATTCTACTCTCTTCTCTTCTCTCTCACAATCTTTCTGTATTCATTTTCTACTATATAGGTTCACTATGAAAACTTCACATGGTATCAAAGCCTTGATTTCTAGGAGAAAGTGCGTAAGATTTTCTATTTGTATGTACAACAGGATTATGCAGTCATAAAAGATGGATTACTCGTCGACAATACTTCTCACGCCTCATAACTACTTTGAGTGGAAGTTGAAAATTATACAACAACTAAGATGCAGAGGTTTGTACCAAATTACTATGGTGACATAGATTGATCCAATTTTTTTTGTCAAGAAGGATAGGAATATCAATCGTATGGATGAGTCTTACAACCTCCTTTGTGTGTCTATGTTTCACATTGAATCTTGTACCAGACCAAATGATATTTTGACAAACTTGGAGGATCTCTTTCATAAATAGGATGAAATGAGAGGCCATATGCTAGAGGTCGAGTTGAATTCCTTAGATTCGAGGAATTTTGATAGAATACATCACTTCTTTATGAAGTTCAAGTCCCTCCTCCTTTATCTAAATGGATGCAATGTTGATAAATCAAATCAAAAAACCCAATTGCTCCATTATATTCTAGAAACACTTGGTTTGGATTATGTTGTTTTTGTCTCATCTTTCCATACAAACAAATTCACTTCAAGATCAACCTAGAAAATGTTGAGATTAGATCAATTTATTGAATCCCTCGTGCATGACCAAGACAATATCATCAATATGGGTATAATCAATGGATCCAATGTGCATGCACTTGTTGTACATGAGAGACGAAACACATGCAATCTGAAAACCAAGAAAAAAGGAAAGGGAAAGGTGCATGTAAAGCTAAAGAAGGCATGGTAATACAAACCTTTCAATGATTCCCCATGCTCCAAAAGTGGAAAAGGAATGAAAGGGAAGACCGAATGAAATTAATGCAATTGTGGTTATCATCCCGAGTCTACATGCATGAAGAAACAGATTGATTGGATGTCATAGATTATTTAAAATAAAAACATCAAGGATCAAATTCCTGAAGCTGCCAAGAAGAAGCTAGAAGATCAATCCAAACAAGGTAACTCTCATACACTGATTTCCATTCAATCTTATCCTTATGCATGGATATTTGATTTGGGGGTTGTTGATGGGGCTTAAATCCCCTGATTCAACAATAGGAACCAAACCCGCCACAGGGCCCAGTTTGACTTTACAGTGTTTGGAGTGGAATGGTTCTCCATATCTTACAATCTGGCCAAATTATCGATGAGCTTTTTTGTTTTCTGGTGAATGCTCTTCCTTCGGTTAAGACAATCTTTTCTGTATTTTCTCTTAGGTGGGGAAGGTACAAGAAATGCAAGCTAGTATAAACCAACTTGATGAAGATAGGACAAGATTTTTAATTATTGGGAAGGGGTCGAGCTTGGGATAACCCCCTACTTGAACATGCAGACAACGATCCTATGCCAAAGGGCTTAGTAATAATACTTTAATCGAAAGAGAATCCAACTGTTGTATGAGAAAACTACTTAACAGAAAGAAGATGCATATATGATAAAGATCAGGGTAAGAAAAATAGTTCATCTACCGAGACATTCATCACATAGCTGAGGTAAACTACTTAGGATAGAGAAAGAAACATAATTGTAATCAATGTCACTGTAAGAAAAATAATTCATCTACCAAGCCATTCATCACATAGAAGCACAATGATTTACTTTCATCATTTAAAGAAATGAACATCAAAACATTGCACCAGATAACTTGACAACAAAGTTAATTTCTCTTACTCATTTACTGCAACATTCATGGAACAAGAAAGGAAGTAATTCTTCTCCAACTCCAATCACATACATCTGATGAAAATAGCTCGTCTCTGGTCCAGAAGGACTTCTTAGTTCGTAGCAGTCTCAAAATAATTATCAACAACCAAAAGCAAAAGAGTTCTTACAACAACCATCGATCCTTTGACCATCGTTCAATGTTCGTATTTATAA
>CBVK0101253439.1:0-13841 GCA_900067695.1 Picea abies
CCCCCCAAGGGAGGTCCTACCCACTCCAATCCCAGTAAATAATGTGCATAGTCTCTTGGAATTGCAAAGGCTTGGGGAATCCATCGAAGGCCGAAGAAGTCAAAGACCTTTTGAAAATTGAATCTCCCGAGATCCTTATGATCCAAGAGACTAAAATTGAAGGGGAAACCCTTCTAAAAATCAACAACCAGAAATGGAAGAAAAGCGTAGGGAAAGCCATTAGCACAAGGGGCTCCTCAGGCGGTCTCGCAATTTTGTGGCCGAAGGACAAGTTTCATCTAGAAATCTATTTTGAGACTCAACATTGGATTTTCACCAAACTCCAACATACTTCAAGTAATCTTACCCTCTCACTCTTCAATCTTTATGTTCCTATCCTTTATTCCTAGAAGAAATGTTATTCGCAATCTTTAGCAGATTTTTAGAGATCTTCTCTCCTTCGAACATTATTCTAGTCGGAGATCTAAACTTAGTTTTCGAACCAAAAGAAAAGAGAGGAGGCAACAGTGGCAGGTACCAAATGCTCCCCTTCATTGAGGATCTAGTTCATCAGTGGGACCTTCTTGACTTCAAGCCTTCGAAAGGACTCTACACATGAACAAATAACATAGTTGGGGCTGATCACATCTCATCTCGCCTAGATAGGTTCTTAGTCCAGAGATCATTCCTGCAAGAAGGGATATTAATCTCTTCCAAGATTCTCCCAAAATTGATTTCCGATCACAAATCCATCCTCTTGCATTTGGAAGAAGAAGAAAATATGGGCCCAATTCCATTTTGTTTCATCCCCCCATGGATAGATAAGGAGGGGTTCCTGGAAACTATCCAATCAACTTGGTCCTCTCCAGTTTCAGGGTCTCCAAGATTTGTGTGGGAGCATAGATTAAAGGAAACAAAACATGGTTTGAAAGCTTGGGTTAAAAATCCCATTAACACCCCCTCTAGTCTCAGACGAGAGACTATTCAGCAGTTATCAGATTTGCAATAGGAAATGGAGATCAAGGACATCACCAACTTAGAATTAGAGAAAGAACAAGCTACTCAAAGAAAAACGTTCTGCGCTTTTCGCCAAGAAGAATAGTATTGGAGGCTTAAGTCTCGAAGCTTGTGGCTAAAAGTTAGAGACCGAAACACCTCCTTCTTTCATTGGCAGTTCAGAGCCCGCCTTTCCCAAAATCACATTTCTGAAATTTCCTCCACAGATGGATCGATTCATAAAGGTTTTGATCAACTCAAAGTAGCAGCAGAAACACACTTTCAGAACCTTTACAAGGAAGATGGCTCTGACCCCGAAGAGGCTACCTCAAACTTCCTCTCACACATACCTTCTCTTGTAAGAAGGGATGATAATTCAGTCCTCATGAAGCCCTTTACTGAAGAAGAAATATGTAATGTCATTTGGTCCATGGAGCTCGACAAAGCTCCAGGGCTAGATGGTTTCTCAATCCAATTTTATAGAGCATGTTGGGACATAATCAAGAATGATTTGTTGAGAATGATTAAAGATTTCCAACAAACAGCCAAAGTGAGAGGCAACACTAACTCCACTTTCCAAGCATTAATCCCCAAAGAAGTGAACTGAGGCTCCTTCTAAAGATTCATGCCTATCTCGCTCTACAATGCTTATTACAAAATTTTGTCCAAGTTATTGGCAAACAGAATTAAGCCTCTGTTAGAGAATCTCATTTCCCCCATGCAAGGTGGATTTTTCAAAGGGAGACATATTCTAGATAATGTAATTCAGGTGCAAGAAGGCATGCACTCCAGTCATCAACGACAGGAGCAAGGGATGCTTATAAAGCTCGACATGGAAAATGCATTTGACCGGGTAAACCTCTCCTTCCTTTATAAAGTCCTCTCTTTTGTTTTTTTTCCTAACTTTGTAAATTTGATTAAAGCTTGTATCGAAAATCCTTGGATAGCCCCGCTAGTGAATGGCAGACCGGCCAAGTATTTTCAAGCTTTGAGGGGGATTAAGGCAAAGTTGCCCTCTTTCCCCCTTCCTGTACATCTTGATGGCAGATTCATTAAGCGGAAAGATGACTGCTGAAAAGAAGGATGGAACAATCCCAGGAATTAGGTTGATGAAGGGCCTTGATCCAATCAATCATGCCCTTTTTGCAGACGATTCTCTTATGTTGGGCGGAGCCTCCATAAATATTGCAAAAAACTTCAGCGAAATCCTTCAAAGTTTCTGCAGTATCTTCGGAGCGCTCATCAATAAAAGGAAAAGTGTAGTGTATGGGTGGAATGTAGATTAACAAACTATTCAACGAATTTCCCTTTACCTGGGGTTCTTGGGCTATGCTTCTTGGGAAAAACTAAAATATTTCGGTCTTCCCTTAACTATGGGCTCCAATAATTCCTCGTTGTGGACAGAAGTAATAAGAAAATCCAAAACAAAAATCTCAGCTTGGGGTGGTCAGTGGCTTATCAATGTTGGAAACCTCAACCTCATTAAATCAGTCATGTCTTCCTTGCCAATCTACCAGGCTTCCTTCCTTTTGGCCCCAAAGGCGATCACGACTCAACTTTCAAAGTTGATTCGAGACTTTCTCTGGCATGGAGGTAAAGACAATCAAAATAAATACCATTTAGTCAATTGGGAAACTGTCAAACACCCATTTTCTAAAGGAGGCTTACAGGTAAGAGATCCCGAGCTTGCTAACCTAGCACTGGGTGGCAAAATCCTTTGGAAACTTTATACAAATCGCAGGCACCTTGTAAGTAAACTCCTAAGGAAAAAATACGTTAATGAGGCTTCTTTGAGAAACCTACAGGAAAAAAATTCTCCCAAAGGCACACTAATATGGAACCTTTGTCATCGCGGGCTCAATTTATTCCAAAATCATTTGTATCGTATCCCAGGGAATAGCAGAAAAACTATGTCGTGGCAAGTTAGTATCATGGGAAATGCACCCCTCAACATTTCTGAAGAATTCAAGGAGATCTGTGAGTGGCTAACTCGACACATATTCATCAAAGTGGCATATATCTCTTCGTGGGATGCGTCAGGGAGTTGGCAGACATGGGTCCTCTAGGGCATTCCAGATCATTTGTAAACCCAAAAATCCTTCTCCTAGCTGTGTTGATGGACTTAGCTCATGTTCACCTCCTCTTGTCGGACAAATGGGGCTAGGGCAAGACTGGATTCTACACCGCATCTCAATGATTTACTTCACTTCAATCCCCCCAAGCATCGATCTAGTCAGCAACCCTCCGGAAGAAGGTATGGGATCCTCTCGGCCTTCCCAAAATAAACTTCTTTTGTTGGGTTTTAATGCACAGGAAAGTATTGACAGGAGAAAATCTGGCAAAAAGAGGCATTATCGGTCCTCATAGATGTTCCATGTGTTGTAATGCTCTTGAAATGATGGATCACATGTTTGTAGACTATCCATTCGCCCAAGAAGTATGGAATATCTCCCTTCAAGGTCTCAATGCCATAGTTCCAAAGCATATTACAGTGGTTACCTTATTCTTCTCCTGGAAGGCACACTATCCTCAAGAGGTTCAAAGCAGTTCAATTTGGAAAAGAATTTGGTAGACCATCCCCAAATACATTTGTTGGAAACTATGGTTGTCTAGAAACGAACAGATCTTCAACAACACTCTGCCATCCCCCCCAATGGTGGTCGCTAAAGCTAAAGCTCTCCTTCTTGAAACAATGGCTAACCATTCCTTCAAGAACGAAAATACTCCCATCCCGTAGAATTGGCTCTTCCTCTTCTCATAGCTCTGTAAGAATGGAACATGTTGTATTTTGGTTAAGCGGGAAGTTGTTCCCTTGTAATGACGGTTGATTTGGCCTAGGCATGACTGATACTTAAATAAAAAATAAAAAATATCCATTTTAGTTAAAAAAAAATTATAACAAAAAATTATTATAATTAAAAAACAAAATGATAACAAATATTTGAGTGTTTTTATTAAAAAAAACAAATTTAATAATTTTTCAAATTTTCTTTATATAAATGATTTTTTTTTAGTGTTTTTATAATCAATTTTGATAAATTATTATTTTTAATTATCTATAGGACTTTTTAAATTGTGGAACTTTTTCTATTCATAATTTTAGAAACAAAGGAATTCAAATATAAGAAGGGGAAAATTTTCAAATAATGTATACTGTTGAATTGAAAATTTGAAAACATAAAAAAAATAGTTTACAAGTAATGTAAAATCTTGAATTGAATGTGTTTGGTTTTTGTACTTAAACATGAATTGAAATTTGAAAACATAAAAAAAAAATAGTTTACAAGTAATGTAAAATCTTGAATTGAATGTCCATTGGTTTTTGTAGTTAAACACAACCTACTAATTTATTGTACAAGAGTTATCATGATGATAAACATTAATCTCTAGTTATTAAATGATTAAGTTAGTGGTGGTGAGAACCAATGATGCTAGTAGGGCATTTATAGTTAGTTATTTTGAAACAATATTATTCATTTCAATACCATTTCAAAAAGGTCTTTCACCAATCTTCAAACTTGTAGGAGTATCTCATCCATGGTGTGAGGTGCCCTCGGCCCTTTTGTGCATATTGCGAATAATTTATCATATTTTTATGATATTATGGGTTGTATTTTTATTTACATCTATTGTTATAAATGTTTGATATAATCATGGTGTTTTAGGTTACATAGACATTATAAGAAGTATAGAGTGGTGATTCTAGAAAAGATGCTTCTTTCAACAAAATTGGAACTTTAATTATTGATTTTTCCAAAAATAATTATATATCTAACAACATCTCAAAAAGTTAAGTGCTTAAAAAAAATTCAAATCTAAGCTAAAATACCAAAAAATCTAAGTTAAAAAAAAACAATTTCTTTTAGTATGTTTCTACTAAAGTAATGGCCACAAATTGAGTTTTTCTAGTAGCTTCTCAAAAGAAATGTGTTTGATTTGGAAATTGCATATCATTGGCTTTGAATCAATATTTATATGTTTGATTTGGGTTTTGAATGAAGTTGTGATTATGAGATAGGGAAAAGATGTTTTTGCATTGCAAACCCCATAACATTTGAAATTGAATCCAATCCAACACCATGTAAAAGATAATTTTGCATCTACACCTTGATATATGATTTGATATACTTCTAAAATATATTCAACGAGTTTCATAATGTCAAATTCAATATTGTTATTTTATAGGGGAAAATGATCATGGGGTTGAAGTCATTGACAAAAGTGCTTTCAACAACAGAGTAGGATAAGAGCCCAACAAACATGGATCTCCATGGGGGGGGTTGAAATAATGTGAGCCTTAGAAGAAGTTTCATTTTCTACAAGAGTTGCAGGCTAAGAGCCCAACAAACATGGATCTCCATGGGGGGGGTTGAAATAATGTGAGCCTTAGAAGAAGTTTCATTTTCTACAAGAGTTGCAGGCTTCTTACATTTATACACTAGTAAAGAGTTGCAACTGAATGAAATGGTCAATGTGACATAAAATGAGGACGAATTTAAACATGGAGAATGAGAAGAAGGTGAATTTTTACACTAGTAAAGCATTGTAAGATAATGCATTGATTCAACACAACAAAAAGCAAATAAATATTACCAAAAAACATTGTCTAAAAGGATCCTCCACTCATAAACTTGTCAATACCACACCTTTGAGGTCAAATAGCTCGAGAACATGATCAAGAACTTGAGCCCTGCATCCATAACCCTAACCCTCGTCGTTAGCATGTTGTCTCCCCATTGTTTCATCCCTCCTAGACATGGATCCAAGGCAAGGGGTGCTCCTCCTTTATCCCCTTCTTCTCTAGACATGGATCCAAGGCAAGGGGTGCTCCTCCTTTATCCCCTTCTTCTGAAGCAGTTGCCTTCTAGGTATTCATTGCCTCCATTAGAAAGAGCTCCAAAGCCCCTCATTCACCCTCCCAAATTGTCCAGCATGTAATCGACATCCCTGAAGTGAAGCTTCCTTCTACAACTTCCCATCACAAATCCCTATCCTTGGATGAGTGTGGCCTCATAAGTTAGTTCACTGATCTTCGACCTTCTACCAAAGAAATGGATCAACAAGTTTCAAAGAAATAGAAGCCTCTAATCCGAGGAAACTAGATTCATTGTTTCTACGAGCAAGGTTATTTTGCATCTCTTTGGAAAAAAGAATGATAGAGATCTAATATTTAGAAATGACTGCTATTTCATGGAACCAAGAGGTATGTATTTGAACAGATGGACACTTGAATTTGATCCAGAGGTAGATGTTCCCTTAGTCGTCCTAGTCTGGGTCTATTTACCACATTTGCCACTTCATCGCTGAAGCGATGGAGACTTAGCTGTGATTGAAAATTTGTTACATAGATACGTTGATAGATCTCATGCTAAATCAGGGATGTTCACATATACACATTGTTATAAGTTGCATTTTCTACAAGAGTTGGAGGCTTCTTACATTTCATAATGACTACAGTACCAACAATTGTTACCATCATGGTACAAGAGGAGCAAGAACTAATATATGAACTATAAGAAGATGCATTTATACACTAGTAAAGAGTTGCAAGTGAATGAAATAGTCAATGTGACAAAAAATTAGCAAGAACTTAAACATGGGGAATGAAAAGAAGATGAACTTTTACACCATTATTGTAAGAGAATGCATTGATTCAACACACACAAAAAACAAATAGACATTACAAACAACATTGTATAAAAGGAGCCTCCACTCATAAACTTACCAAGACCACACCTTTGATGTTAGAGATCTTGAGAACATGATCAAGAACTTGAGCTCTGCATCCCTAACCCTAGCCATCATCGTTAGCATGTTGTCTCCTCGTTGTTCCGTCCCTCTTAGACATGGATCCAAGGCAAGGGGTGCTCCTCCTTTATCCCCTTCTTCTATAGACATGGATCCAAGGCAAGGGGTGCTCCTCCTTTATCCCCTTCTTCTAAAGCAGTTGCCTTCTAGGTCTCATTGCCTCCATTGGAAAGATCACCAAAGCCCCTGATTCACCCTCCCAATTTGTCCAGCATGCAATCGACATCCCTAAAGTGAAGCTTCCTTCTACAACTTCCCATCACAAATCTCTAGCCTTGGAATAGTGTGGCCTCATAGGTTAATTCACTAACCTCTTGCCTTCTACCAAAGCGATGGATCAATGGGTTTCAAAGAACTAGAAGCCTATAATCCAAGGTAGATAGATTCATTGTTTCTACAGGCAAGGCTATTTTGCATTTCTCTTTGGAAAAAAGGATGATAGAGATCTAATATTTAGAACCCAAGAGGTGTGTATTTGAATAGATGGACACTTGAATTTGATCTAGAGGTAGATGTTCCCTCCGTCGTCCTAGTCTGGGTTTGTTTACCACATTCGTCACTTCATTGCTGAAGCAATGAATACTTAGCCGTGATTGGAAATTTGTTACATAGATACATTGATAGACCCTAGCCTAAATCAGGGATGTTCACCTACACCGGGATCTGTGTGGAAGTGGACTTGGAGAAAAGGCTTCTTGAACCATTATCTTAACCCTTGATTATTGGACTCACATCCAGAAGCTTGACTACAAACAATGTCCTTTCAAATGCAACAAGGCTTGTAATGAATACAAACATTTTTCAAAACATTGTAATCGGTCAACTCCTCGATAGCGCCCTGTAGAAAAAGAATCCAGTTGGAAGCGCATTAAAAACGAATCTATAGCAGTTGGCTCATATATACCCTCATCATCAAAATCCTTCGAACTTGCAGCCCCATCAACAAACAAATTTGCATCTCTCTCTCAAGAAGATCATGATATGTCTCATGAAGCTCCATCTCAACCCCAATCTGAACCTATAACTCCATCTCAGCCTAGATCTGATCTAGTATCCTCTCAACCCATCTTAGAAGAAATTGATCCAAGCTCTAGAACTTTGGATCCTCCATAGCTGATATTGACCCCTGTTATAGAATCCATTTCTTCGTAAGTAAAGGTTGTATCTGCTTCCATTGGGATGGTCGCTAGGAAGAAATCTAAGTTGCAAGATGAAAAAGAGTAAAATTATAAGAAGAACGTCTACCAAAAAAACCTAGAAGAAAACTATTGAAAGACAAAAGGGAAGAAATTTCTATGAAAGAAAATAATCTACCATTACAAACTCTATTGAAAGTTCTTTCAAATATGGATTCAAAATCCTCTTAGCTAGAAGTCCTAGAATGCAAAAGTCAATGTACCTATTCAGCAGTGGCTCACAACCCTTATCAGGTAAATAATGATATTTGTCACCTACAATTGTAGAGGTTTAGATTGTAGAAGCATAGTATAATCTATAAAAGATCTTATCCAAATAGAAAAGCCTTCTATCCTCCTTATCCAAGAGACTAAAAGAAGGAAAAAGAAATGATTGAAATAGGCAAAAAATGTCGGAAGACAAGCATTGGTATAGCGATAATCACTTGAGGAGCATGTTGGGGGGGTCTAAGCACTCTCTAGGATCCTTTTTTTTTAGGGTATCTTCCCATCACTCGACTCGACACTAGATTTTGGTAATCTTGGTGAACAAAGAGTCTTGAAAACAAAGCATAATCTTCAATGTTTATGCCCCTATGCAGTATGGAGAGAAAATGGAATTTTGGAAAACCTTAAAAGACATGAAGGAGCATGGCATGGATCATAATAGTATCGTTACTAGCAATTTCAATGTGGTGATTTCGCAAAAGAAAAAGAGGGGTGGTTCTATTATGATGGATCAGATTAAGGAGAAAATGGAAGATCTAATTGTTGAATGGGATCTTGTGGCTATTTCACCGAAAAAAGGAAAATGCAGTTGGACCAATCGTCGAGTGGGCCCAAGGGATATAGATGCAAGGTTGGATCGTTTTTCAATACATTGTTATTTCCTTCTTGAGAGTGCACTTATCACTTCCCACATTGTCCCTTTAGGAGCTTCTGATTACAAACCTATTTCCCTTGTCTTCCAAATACCTATCCCTCGCAAGGAGATATCAAACATCCAGGAACAATTAGGAAGGTTGCATACATCAATGGAAGACAACAAAATCTCTGATCAAAACATTCTTGAGAAGGATCTAAGAAACAAATACCACCAACACAATTGAAAAGAGGAGCACTAGCGTTTGAAATCAAGAAGCTTGTGGCTTCAATATGGTGATAAAACCACCACCTTTTTTCACGAACAAGCTAAGCGTAGACAACTGAGGAATAATGTCAAAGAAATAGTAAAGGAAGATGGGATGAAATTGATATATTTTGACTCCATCAAAGAGAAAGCTTTCAACCACTTCAAAGAACTATACACCATAGAGGAAGAAGTTGAGCCTACATTTTTAGAAGAAATGCCCCAGGATGTCCCATCTTTGGTAAGTGAGGTTGATAACCTAGAGCTTGGAAAAGAGATATCAAAGGAAGAGGTTGTTGAGGCTATTTGGTCACTGGAACCCGACAAAGTGCCAAGACCTCATGGATTTTCTATCCACTTTTTCAAGCATGTTGGTCCATATTTAAATGACACATGCTACATGCTTAATGGACCACATGTAAACAAAAAATAGGATGTGCCACAAATTCCTTTTTTATAGTTCTAATCCCTAAAGAAACCAAACCTACAACTTTCTCAAGGTTCAAGCCCATATCTCTCTGCACTTTTGCTTACAAAATTCTAACTAAGATTTTTTTCCAACCAGATAAAGAAGTTCTTGCCCACTCTCATCTTAGAAAATTAAGGAGGATTTAAGGAGAAAAAGCAAATCATTGACAATATCATCCTTTTCTAGGAAGCAGTGCATTCTAGACGAAGAAACAATGAAAGAGGTATGGTTATAGAAATGGATTTGGCCAATGCTTTTGACAAAGATTTTCATTCCTTTTTGTTTGATGTTTTGTCTAGATTTGGTTTTGCTAAGCATGTAATTGGTTGAATAAGAACATATATCGGTATTCCTTGGATCGTTCCTCTTGTCAATGGTAGGCCCAATGGATTCTTCCAAAGCAAAAGGGGACTTCAAGAGCATCGCCTATCGCCTTTATTATAAATTTTAATGGGGGATACCCTAGCCAAGGGTAGGAACGAGAAAGGTTAGATGAAAATCTAGAAGGCATCCTCATTCTTAGAGTTGTCAGGGAAATCAACCATTCTCGGTTTGCAAATGATAATTTGTTTTGGAGAGGAGCCTATGTCAAAATTGCTAAAAGATTGAAGTAGATCCTAAATTCCTTCATCAATGCTTTTGGAGGACACATCAACAAAGGTAAGAGTCACCTCTTTGGTTGGAACACTTCTTCTCTTTCGATCTCAATATATCTAGAATTTTGGTAAACTCTTGTATAAACAATTGGACATCGTTTAAATATTTGGGCATGCCCATTTGTCTAGAATATCGTAAATCTGGTGATTGGCTACATATTATCAAAAATATCAAAAAATAATATGCAACAATGGGGATCACACTGGCTTAATCTAGCAAGTAGACTAGCATTGATCAAATTGGTGTTATCAACGTTACCAATTTATCAAGGCTCCATCATGTTACCACTTGTGGGCATTATGAATCATATCGAAAGGGAAATTCAAAAGTTCTTGTGGTAAGGGGGTAAGTCCAATAATAAAAAATACCATTTGGTGAAATGGGATATTGTGAGAGCATTTCAAAGAAGCATCGGCCATGGGATTAAAGATCCCAAATTAATGAATCTCACCTTGGGAGCTAAAATCCTCTGGAGAATAGTTACTAAAGGAAAAGAGTGGTGGAAATCAATGCTATATCTTGGTGCAACAAGGGAGAAAAGTCTAGACCATCTAAATACGGAGACCAAAGGATTCTCGGCATGCAATTAATGCAAAGCTTTGGCATTTATAATTAAAGACCATCTATCATGGGCTCCAAGAAATGGATGATCAATCACATGTATGAGTCGACAAAACGCCGGGTTGAGTTTATTTATCCAATCATTTTGATCTATCAAATGTCAAACAATGGATTTTACAATGTGGTATTCACACCTTGTTCAATTTGTCAAATTCAGACTCTTCTTATTCAAGAATGTGGCAAGGAAGGAAACAATGATCTCTACCTACTCATCTTTCAATGTAAGTTCAACCATTGTTCTCCCTTTTGCAAGGATTCACACCTATTCATACAGGAGTCAAGGACAACAAAGGATGAGAACTAATAGTTGGTTCCTATTCAGTCAATGAGGGATTTCAACTCAGAAACCTCCACCAACCACCCAAGTATTCTATATGGAAATATATCTTGCATCCAAATGGATTACCAAAAGTTAATATCTTTTGTTGGACTCTTGTCAATGGAAAATTGTTAGCAACATAGAATCTTAAAAATCAACAAACCATTGGACCATCCAGGGGTCCCCTATGTCTCTCAGAGGAGGAGTAATCTACTCATTTATTTCAAGAATGCATTATCCTTCCTTTGCAAGCCTCTGATTAAAAGAGTTTGGTTGGCATTGCCGAAGTACCTATGCTGGAAAATCAAGGTCACTAGAAACATAAGAATTTTTCATTTATAACAATCTTCCCTCAAGCAAGGAGGATTATGAGAGAAGCTTTCTTATCAAAAGGGAAACTTGATATATTTGTTTCCATGCTTGAAGTAAAGGAGAAAATTTGGTTGAGTGCCCTTCAATCCAAGGTTGTTTATTAGAAGCCTCACTCAAGCCAATCTTAGAAGATTAGCTTAGACTCAATATCTTCTCTTCTTTGATGGAGCCTCTAGGCAATCCAAGAGTGGAAGGGGCATGGGGGAGGGTGTTATTTATAACCCCGAACAAATTCTAGAATTAAATTATGCGTGGGGATTAGGAATGGCGACAAATAACCAAGCAAAGGATTTCACTCTATATCAAGGATTGATAATGCTCCAAACTCTAGAAATTAAGAATGTCTTGATCTTTGTTGATTTTTTGCTCATCATAGGACAAGTGAGAACAGAAAGCTATAGACATTGTTGATTTTTTGCTCATCATAGGACAAGTGAGAACAGAAAGCTATAGACATTATTCTTCACTCTCTAGAATTATTGCAAGAATCAAGGGGTTTAGTGGTTTCAAGGCTTCCCTAGTAACCCCAGAAGTGTGGACAATGCTCTCTTCATTCAAGTTGGTGTGATCATGGTTGAGCATAGTGATCTTGGAAAATGCATGGATTGTAGTGCTCTAGACTTCTAAAAGGCGCTAAGGTCTCTTGCGAGTGAGATGGATGCTCTCCAACGAGAATTTCTCACTTAAATCAAATCATGGGTAGTCAACTAGAAAAACAATTGGCAAGAAATTCAACACTAGAAATGAAGATTGAATCCCATAATCAAAGGTTAGAGAAATTAATAGAAGATATGGACATGCACATAACATAATTACAACTTTTGCTCACAATGCTCAGTCTCTTATGGATCAACCCTTTGACTCCATTGGTTCAATGAAGAAATAATATATAGATGTCGATGTTCAACAAGCTCAAGAAAGACATGAAGAAGAAGCTCCAATTCACCTGCACATGGGTCTTAGCAAAATGAAGAAGCAACCATGGATGAAACCCACAATGGACATGATTTCACCTAGAGTAGCTCAAGTATTATGCATTATCAAGTCATCTTTTTATATGTACAGTGTGTAAGACTTTATAATTGCAAATATCATAGAAAACAAGTAGATAGTAGATTTAATATGGATTATGTAGTTTCCTTTTTGACAAAACTATAAATTTTGGTTCCTTTGATGCAAACTAATAGAAAATTTGTGCATTTTTGTATAACAGTTCAATGACGATCTTTTATATATCAATGCAATGTAATGTTACCCTTTCTTGTGAAAAGAAAAAGTTAGCGAAAAAAACACAAAATGTAGTTGCACTAAATTAATGTGTACAATATATGACTTTATACTTATTGTACAACTATATAAATATGATTTCAATGACCATGAGCTCAAAACATTTTAGGAAGAGTATATTGTACCCTGAAGACAACCAATGACTTGAAAACTCATGGCAGAATGAAAGTTTTCTTGTAAGTATTTTTTATATATTATTCATTAGGTTCCATAGACTATTAGTGGCCCAATATGTTAATAAAGATCTTTATCATAAACTAATAGCCAACTTTATTAAACGATTGATTAGTTATAGAATTAAAGATGGCCAAATATGTCAAAAGTCATTTTTACATAGTGGGTCACTTTTATTAAATAATTGATTCGTAATAGAATTAAGATAGTTTGCATACTAAATCTTATTGAAGTAGAATGCACATTCTATACGTAAATGAAAGTATTTTTTTATATGTTATTCATTAGGTTTCAAAAATTATTAATGATCATTAATAAAGGCAAATCCACTTATTAAGTTATTAATAATAATATTAGTATTTTTTATATGTTATTCATTAGGTTTCATAAATTATTAATGATTATTAATAAAGGCAAACTTACTTATTAAGTTATTAATAATAATATTAATGATAGGGGTGGTAGGTGTGGGGGGAGTTATCTATGATTTTGATGGACAAAAAGTTGTTGATTTTTCCTGGGGTTTGGGGAAAACAAGCAACAACATAGCAGAGACCCTAGCAGTGTACATGGGGCTAAAACTAGCTGACGAGCGAAGTATCCAAACTATAACAGTGATAGGGGACTTCGAAATAGTTATAAAGGATCTTCGGGGTCTCTCAACCTCAGCAAACCATCCACTCAATGGCCTCAGCTCACGAATAAATACCCTGAGACATCACTTCACTAGCTTATGCTTCTTTCCATACTCTTTGTGCTCAGAACACCGAGACAGATAACCTAGTTAAAGCGACGAAAGCCCTGGAACAGAGCCATCTAATCATCAACCAAGTCTCCTCTTATGACTGGTTGCCT
>CBVK0101253449.1:0-18690 GCA_900067695.1 Picea abies
CCTTCTCTCCCTATCTCCTTAAACAATACTTTCATTATTATATTCGACATATGCTACCTAGTAGCCTTGTTAAATAAAGCACTACCCTCTTTGAATAAGGCCCATTAGATATTAGTGGATAGTTATTTAATGTAAAATGGGTCCACTTTATAAGACCCACTAGGTAATTGGTACCCATTAGTGGTGGGACCACAAGTAATTAGGGTTTTGCTATTGAGAATCCATTTAAAGATATAAGAGACTATGTGATGTTTGTTGTATGTTGTTGTATTTGGAGCTTTTCCTAGTGAAAGATAACCCCACCTTAAGAGGCAAGTGAACATGGCTTTCCTTCTTTTGATTATCATAATATAATGGTATCCTTGCATGTGTATTCTTACTCTCTCTTGTAATTGGTTTGTTATAATTATATTTTTTGTATACCCGGTTGTGTTTCAAGTTTAAAAGTTAAGAAACACTGCATAGTTTTTTATTAATCCTCAAAAGTATATCCAAATTATCTATGGTAGAAGGCACCTGCAATTACAATGTAACAACAATCTTAAAATCTTACCTTCACAAGCACAATTAAAGGCATGATCATAGGTTCAGGTCTAACAATGAAACAAAATAATAATAAAAAGGTCACAAAAAAAAGATTATATAATGAAGAGAAGGAAGTCAGACATGGAAAACAAAGTGTAGAACAACTTACAAGTTTTGGAAGGGCATATGGCTCGAGTGGAACTTTCTCCCAAAGTTGAACACTGAAAGATGACGTCTTTAGCTAGTCATCTTGGTATCCACAAATAGATATCAATACTAAAACAATAGAGCACATGGGATCAACAAAATGAAAACTCAAAATAAAATTTCAACATTTGTAACTTTTGATTATGATACCTAAGTTAGGTGTCTTTGACTAATTTCATCCAACTTTGCTCCATCTAACATGGATAAAGTATACGCCACAATTCTTGTTGTTATGTTGAACTTGAAAAATGAAGGCATACAAATGTTGCTTGGATATAGCATTATTCTCAAACAAACTCGGAGATGAATCCAATACATTCCATGGAATAACCATGATTTAAATAGACCAATACATTAACTAGAGATATGTCACATAATATAAGAGTAAAAAATGTGTCACATGATATTGTAGTAAAAAATATGTCACATAATATCATAGTCAAATGTCTAATTAAGCCTCTTATTAGTAAGTCACTTTTTCTATTTGTACAAATCAGTAAGAGCTTGAGATGGAGGTCGAGGGTTGTTTATGGGTTTGGGGGGGATGATGGATGGTCCATTCCAAAACATATAGTATTAGGAGCAACTTGTTGATTGATAGTGCGAAACAATTCCAAAACTCATTGCATCGAATATAAAGTGTCATTATCTTTTGAAACTAGGAAATATATGTTGATTTTAGTAATCACGAAAGTATTATGTTCATCAAGTTTGCTTCCTTACTGTATATTGTTTCATTCTTCTTAGTAATTGGTCTTGTTCCTAGAAGCTTCAAGAGTATCAATTTTGAGCAAACATAAATATAGCTTTCTACACTTCTCCAAATCACACTTTATTGTAAAATAAGAGTCAATGTCATGAAGTGTATCATCATCAATGTCATGATGTGTGCATGGGGGCTCAACTTAGCAAAAAACAACATTAAATAGTTAGTGTTTCTAATTCAACATTAAATATGGATGTTGAAGTAATATATTTCTCGTGGTAGTTAAGGACCAATATGCAAGGTGGTGGACTATGCACCTCATGGACCTATACTACCACCCTTTAATATAATAATTCCCATCTCCCATAGGGTTATTCCCCTTATCAACCTGCAACCATATTGGTGAGATGGCATTGTGATAGAAGTATTCCTTAAAAAACTTTAATAGAGTGGCTAAGCAAGATGGAGAGGCACTCAAACTAACGGAAAATTATCGTTAAAGGCCATGTAAACAAAATTTAATCATTTTGATCCAGGTGGACATCAGTGGTTGCCCACCTATTCCACTGTCTCAACATACAATTTCCATTTTGGCAGTTTTTCTAGAGTTTTTCAGGTTCCAAACTTTCGGGGTCGTTTTGAGGTCGCAAATGACATTTTTTTTTGACGTGGCAGTGTCGAATAGAGGTGAATTGGCATGATTGGGCCGTTTAGAATGTGTACTCTTTGGCTAGACCTTTTTGACAAGGTATCAAACACCCCAAATGGAGATCGTATGCAAAAGTTACGCTCTAGGGAAGTTGACGTATCAACTACCCCCATCAGAGCCCACAAACCTTTTTGCGTTTCATCTTACAGGGTTAGGGTTTTTGATGTTTAGGGTTTTCTCATTTATGCTTTATGTTAAAAAAGCCTTGGGAGACTAATTGTAATAATCTTGGAATCATATTGTATTTGGACATTTATGTGGGCATAAGGAGGTTTCCCCCCCGAAGAGGCTTATTATTTGAATTTCTCTCTTTTCAAGGCGTTGAGTACTTATTCTGAGGTTTTTCTATGCTATATTGATATTTGGTTCCTAACACATAATTTCCGAGCAGATGTTCTATAATCAAAAGAAACTTTAAATGTAACATACTCAAATGCCTCAAGTATTAAAGTGACACTTACCATAATACTTGACTTGTACCTCATGGAGCAAGACCCATTGTCTATCAGAAATAAGGCTGATGTCGTGGATGCCATCATGACGAACCAGAGAAGTATGGTGGTGAAGAGGGTCTCCATCTATGTAAGTTGACATCATGGGTCGATATATCCATCGACACTCCATGTTTGTAGCCAGAGGGCCTCAAGACATCATCTCCTTGGTTATCCTTAGAAATGGGGGATAACAACTACCAAAAAAGTCCAACTAGAGGAACTAGAGGAGCCTTAATAAGGGGAGCACCTCTCCCACTCACATATGTGGGTGATGGGGACCCCACTCCATTTCATTGTTGACAACGGTAGCCAAAAGAACCTAATCTCAATAGAGGTTGTTAAGAGGTTTAAGCTAAAAATTTCGTCACATCCTCAACCATGCACCATCGGTTGTCTCAGCCAGGGATGGGCATATGCTTCAACCAACAACATCGCATGCACTAAAACATCAAACCCTTCAAAGATGAGGTATTGTGTGATGTTCTCCCCATTGAAGTTTGTGATGTTTTGGTATGACAACCATATTTGTGGAAGCGTCATGTTGTTTATGAAACTCAACCCCATAGTGTCATTATTATTTTGGGAGATCAACTCTACAGGGTGTCGGAGGTAGTCCAAACTAATGTGGTCTCTTTGATCTCCATGAAGCAGTGCAGAAAGGTGGTCTCTCAGTCTGGGATATTCATCCTCTTTATGGTTCGGTCGAAAGGTGAATGAAAGGTCACTGCAATCGCCAAAACCTCTGCACGAGGTCTGTCTACGCAACAACAACAGGCGGACAAGATTGTAGAAGAGCACAAAGAAATTCTAGCTTCACCTACGGGGGTGACTTTGCATTGCCCAGTCAAGCAGAGATATGACAAATCCCTTAATATCTCTATTGGTCAAAACCTTTTTTAGGTGTGCTTTGGGTTCCAACCATTATGCCCCATTGATATAACCCTTCATGTTGCATCTTCACCAACAAATTCCTCCCACACTTAGACCAAGGCAGATCATGCATCTATATTGGTTGAACATATACAACCCCTTAGAAAACAGGTTCATGACATTTGTCAACAAGCTAATGCCAAGTACAAGTAGGACAACTTCTTCAACATGGCACACGACTCACCAAGGTTTAGATTCAACAAAAGCTTTATCGTCTCCCATAGGAACTTGACTCAATGGGGACCATTGATTTCTAAGGGGGGATGAATGATCTAGGTGGATATCCATGGCCACCCACCTGTTCCACTAGATCAAAGCACACTTTTCCATTTTGACAGTTTTTCTACACTTTTTTCGGGTTTTAACTTTCGGGGCCGTTTTGAGGCCCTGAACAACGTTTTCTGGGCATGACAACACCCAAATTACAACTAAAGACATGGTCTAGGCCGACCAAAATGTGTACTTCTCAGTTAGACCTTTCCAATGAGCTATCGTGCACCCCAAACATAGATCGTATGCAAAAGTTATGCCATTGCAAGTTGATGTATCAACTACCCCCATCGGGGCCTACAAATCTTTTGACGTTTAATCTTTTGGGGTTAGGGTTTTTGATGTTTAGGGTTTTCTCATTTATGCTTTATGTTAAAAAAGCCTTGGGAGACTAATTGTAATAATCTTCTTGTGAATGTGCATAGCCCTCACATCTCTTCTCAAAGATAAGCTACCACCATTCTAGCGAGTTAATTTCACTATGTATTTTCTTTTACAGTCTCTGCATATTTCAGTCTTTAATAGAAATAGAGTATTGTTGTATCTATGTGTTTTTGTCTTATTTCTATGTTTCATTTCATTCCCTCGTAAGTCTGGATCAGATTTAATTTAAGTAGGAGCCATTCATTGGAAAAAAGGCTTGGTAAGAACCAAGTCCCAAACTAGGGATCACACTAAGGGGTGACCATGTTCGATGAAGCAAAATGTAGTTGTGATTGGTGTTCCCATTTCTTAAAAGACCCTACATAGTTTTAAGTTCTCATTCCAATCAACTTTCCCAAATCATAAATATTACCCAAAGAATCTGTGACTAATTGGGTTGCAACATACCCTTTAAATAAAGATACACATTCAATTAAATAATGGCAACATGCAACTAATTGGGTTACAACATACCCTTTAAATAAATATACACATTCAATTAAATAATGGAAACATGCTTCCTTGTAGTTGGTGTAGATTTTCAATATCATCTTTTTATACCATGCATGGATGCAAGAAAAAACCTTTCCCCAAATAACTAGCATAGATTTACCCACTCATACTAATTTGCACAGGTGAATAGATAGTGCAAGAAAGGTTCGAACAACCATTATCGTATAGCACAATAGTGAAATGTTGAACAACCATTATCATATAATCAATATAACCATATCACTACAATAGAATGAGAGATTGTTAGATAAAGCTCAACTTATAATTTTCATTAATACACTCTCCTTATTAATATTAAGATGATATTTCTTAATAGAACCCCATTAAGTTTTGAGAGGCTATCCATTAGTCAAAAAGTTAGTAGCTGCCAATAGACTCACATGGGAGAGAGTGTCTAATGATGGTCGATGTAGAAGTTGTCATTGTGTTAATCATGTCACTTATGGACATTAAATAGTAATTAGGAGGTTAGAGAGATACAAAATAAGTTCATCTCCTTGAAATATAAGACAGGGTCACAAGTGCCAATGATATAGTCAATCCACAAATAGGAGAAGTTTGGAATAAAAATAATGGTGAGAATTGGTAGCCATACATGTAAAAATTTAAATGTTAAAGTGACAGATAATCTTTTCAATCACTCATATGTGTTATGATCAAACTTAAAGATAGTAGGAAGAGCAAGAAAAAATTTGCACATTCATGTTTTCATGTATGCGTCGATGAATATGACCTTGATAAAACTTGCATGTGATCTCTCTTGTTCACTATATAAAGAAACCTACATTAAAGGTGTAGAATTGTCCAACCTTTCTCCTATTCATATTCTTCATACTAAACTAAAGAAAAACTAAGAAACCAATTTAAGCGTGCTTAACAACCCATAATTAAAACTCACCCATCAAAACTTAGTAGTCAATTTCCACAAGCAAACCTAGCAATTGGTTTGAGCTCATGACATCAAGGGTTTATCTTTTCCATGCCAAACCCCCAATTAGATTGCAACAATGGAATTGTACACAAATCTCAAAATGGGTTGTGTCTATCTTCTTTCATTGGGGTCTTCTTCTTATTCATGGATCTCATGGGTTGGATAGATATTCTCATTCCCCTCGTAGATTTTTACCCTACAATTTACCATAAAATCAAGTCTTCACATCAAATATGAATGGACTTACTCTTTTAGGTGCCATAGCTCTATCATGATGTGCTCTAGATCCTTTCCTATGTCTCATATGTCACTTCCAAACATGAATGGTTAAACTCATCTATCTCCTCTATCATAGGTGTGCTCCTCCTCGTGAGTAGATGGTTTCCACACTATGGATATTTCTCCTCCTTAGACCCTCTTCCCACCTCCAACAATTTTTGTCATGGGTCATGATTTGTACAATCAAGGGTTGGTTCACGAGGTTGGTCTATGTAGTTGAGGTTGGCTTGTGTCGCGCACTCCATTTTTTGGTGTTAAATTTTATATATGTGTTACATATGGGTGTAACACATGTTATAACATTTGACATATGTTATGACATATAACATTTGTTTGATTTTATTTTTATTTTTATATTATTTAAGTTTATTTTATTTTATTTTTTACATTATTAATTAAATAATTAATGTATATCAGTAATATAGGAGAGTAGGTTAATAAGTGGTTGAATTAAACCCATTTTAGGTCAAAATTATTTAAAAGTCTGGTAGATATCTTGTTCGAAATTATAGTTCCAATATAGTCATTATTTATCAAGACACAATTTGTTAGTATTACCATAAACATTTTCCAATTATATATTACATTTTCTTAATTTCTAAGTTTCCTATCTCTATGACCTCACATTCTAGATTAAAACTCTTGCATCAACCTAGAGTATTGTGTGGTTGTCCTTTAACCCTATTCATCACTTTTGTTGGGGCCTTGAGAAGTCTTGTCATTCCTGCCAATGAAGTGTAAGCATTTTGGATTATCTATATAGGTGTGCCCATCTCCATTGATTCCCCCATTTATTGCATCTTTGGTTGAGATAATGTATTTCCTCCTCCATGGATGAGATCACCATGTTATTTAATTCATTCAAAAGTTTCGAGAAAAAAATCTTGAAGAAAACTTATAATATGACTCAATACATTTGTCATTATTTATTTCCAAGAAAATGTTGTGGCAATGTATCAATCACAATATACTAAGTTGATTGTATCGATGACCCCAAACTCAAAGAATAAAAACATTGTTTACAAATATATTAACAACAAAAAAATGCACATGTTAGGAGTGTCTCTTAATAAGACACATGCATCCCCTCTGTGGTTTTGAATGTATCCATTTTATAAAAGGGGTTAATCATTCACATGCAACCCCTTCCTACTATTGAATGCAATAAAATAATTTAATGCAAAGCTGAAATAACTTAAATCAACCTCATAAGGGGAAACACAATGTACCTTTTAGAGAAATGAGAGATAGAGTTAGGTAAAAAATGAGAGATAGAGTTAGGTAAAAATTGAGAGTGCATTTATGCTTTAAAATTATGGTAGGGATTGGTACTTTGATATTATGAAGATAGTTATTGGAGACCATTATAATATTTTGGATGATTTGAGGAAACCATTTTTGCATGGATCAAGTTAATTAAGAAGTCCACCACATGTTTCACACTGGTTAATGGTCGAAGGGAAGTGAAAAAACATGGGAGCATCGGGGGGAAATGTAAAGGAAATGTACATCGCTTTGAAATGGAGGCCATAATTTGTGTAGAAATTCAAGATAGCAAATGAAAGCACCAATATAGATACTGTAGATCCCACAAGACACACTAACACGCTAGTTTGGTATGAGTCAAATGCCAGGATTTGTAGAGGATTACAATGTGATACAAATTTACTTTTGATGGAATATGCAATTCCTTGGAACAAGCTTATTGATTGGAGCTCCCTTTTAGAATTCACCTATCTATATTCATGAAGTGTCTTTAAGTAAAGTCGTGTCGTCATAGTAGTTATCTCAAATGTGAAGGTTTATAATCCTTTAAGCTAGGTCCTAGTATATCTATTTCATTAAAAATCGTTGGGCCTTAGTTATACAATTCATCAACTTTATTTAATAGAAATAATAATTCATAATGTATAATCGATCACATTACAAATAATTTTCCATTACCAATAATATGCATTCATCATTGCATGACATGGTGCAACATAGTCAAGTAGTTGCAAATAGCGTTTTAAATTGACAATCACATAAGTCAATTTATTGATGGCCACATAATCAAAACCTATAATGTGAGTTCAATTAACTGTTGAATGAAAATTATTTGAGGTTAAAGAGGGAAATGTTTGAGGTTATTAGAGAAAATCTTGTATGTTGTCCCCCGAGATGTTCTCCTTGATAGGAACAAAGTCATTACATCCATTTCATCATATGTGCCCTGACTGAAAACAACATTTAAGCAATGGAAATGATGGTTAGATGTTGCATGTACCCCTTGGAATTGAATCAAGGGAGAGTCAAACATTAGGGAAAGCCTATTAACACATGAGTTTTACATTGGATTCGCTGCATTTTTCATAGTGCATAGGTTCCTAGTTACGCCCATGGATAATTGTGTATAACTTGATGTCTTACACCTTTGTATGCAAAAGATTATGTGCACATGAGTTAGTGGAGATGAATTGTAATGCTCCATTTAATGGTAGATGTGTTAATGATGTAGCATGTGTGTCCCCTTTAGTGATAGATGATATTGAGTTGTGTTTTGTTAAGTTAAGAAAGTGAGATGAGTCCACTTGGTTGAGAGAGAGTATATATAGGTGATATTGCACATTAGACTTTGGATTATTCGTATTCATTCTTAATTCAGTCATTGGATTCTTGGTTAGATGACGTGTGTGTAATCTAAAAAACTCTTTACCTTATTCATTGTCCATGGAGAAAAAGACTATCTTGTGTAAATTTTTTTATATTAATCAATACTATGAATCTAGATTCATACATCTTAAGTGTTTCTCTTATCCTTACCATATTTATTATTGATAAATCTATCCTTATTAGTCTTGGCCTTCGGCTCGGGACTATATCTTTCACCTTGAAGTCAACCATTGTTGACTAGCTATTACATGGTCCATTTTGTATATTAATTGCTTCATTTTGTATATTAATTGGTGAGTTGTCAAACTTTGCTAAATTTATTTATTATTTTGATTATTTTGGAAAAATAAATTATTTTTGTTTTTTGTACTTTGATAATCGAATTTTTTTCATTGGTTAAGGAACGATGATGTGACTTAATTAACTGTGGTGTGTTCATTTTTTTTTTTTTTCAGGGCAAACAAATGATTTAAAAAACTATTAAAGGGCCACGTACACCTAACCGTCGTGCAATTTTCTATGACAATGTTAATACAATGGAAGGGACGGATGTTGCAGTCGAGGCTCTGCAGTTCTGATACTGACGATTTGACCTGCAAGCAACCCACATCTTGTTGCCACTTTCATATATACTTGTCGTTCAATCGTCTTCTTGTCAGGACTACTTGGAGCCCTGGAGAGAGAGGCCATGGAAGACTTAAGACTTGTTGCATCGTATGCTTCCTTATCCCTGTCATTCAATGGTCTTCTTAACGAGACTACTTGGAGCGCTAAAACGAAACCTGCAAATGAAATGACATATTTTTGTATTACATAATCGAGCAACCACTGGTATTCTCATCACCGAACATGTTGGTGCCATATTTTACTGGATTTGCAGGGTAAGCGTACACAGTGGGATGATAGGGAGTTTTATACTGTAACATATGCCTATTGTGTACCACACCTGTTCTCTGCACATAATTCTCCCAATACCCCCCATTGACCATTAGATTGAATCCCGCCCCTACCGCTGTTGTTGTTGCTGCTAATTCAGTTTCATCGTAGCTCGTCATTCCACCAATCATTCCACCACCTCCACCTCCACTTCCACCTTTTGCGCCCTTCTTCTTCTTTCCATCGTTGGCGCCGCCTCCACTAGCATCACCACCGCCGCCTTCAACTGCTCCTCTGTCCCCACCACTGCTCTTCTTAGCTCCACCTCCGCCCTTCTTACCCTCACCATTGCCAACACTTTCTTCACCTCTTCCCACTTCCCCACCTCCACTTCCACCGCCACCTTTGCCTTTCTTGTCATTCCGCTTCTTTCCACCACTGCCTCCTTCATTACCACCAACACCAGATTTCTCATCATCTCCCTTATCTTTCCATACAACAAATGCTCCATTCTTCATCGTATCCCGGTTGATACTGCCAATGGATTCGGGTATATTCCACCACCACCAGCTCCAGGGAGGCACTCTCCTTGTTGTTCCCCTCGTGGAAATTCTCAGGTGCCTAGCCGACCCTCTCGAGTCTCACCGAGTCTTTTTCTTCCTTCCCTTGATTTTCCTCTTTTCTATTATTCCATGAACATACATGTGTTGAATATCTCTTCAAAATTTCAAATGTTAGGCTTTCAATTTTTCTTTTTTTTACTGATAGTTTTGCTCTGCCAGTAGGATTAATTGCATTTTTTTTCTAGGAATGGCACTCAACCAATGGACCAGCGGTAAGGCGATAAGGGATGGGTGAAGGAGCCACCATTCATAGGTACGTTTGCGGTCTGGAAAGAAGGCACAAAACTACAAAATACAACAAGGGAACGCGAAGCGGGAAGAGAAGCTGGGATGGATGCTTGCCAATTATAAGGAGGATTCATTAGCAGGTATAACAATCTATTTTTATCTAGCTATTGTCGGCAAACATAGCTGGAAGATAACGAAGTGAAATATCGACATTGACTGGTTAGCTAGTAGGAAATACTCATTCGTTAGCCAGGACCAAGAAAGATCTATCTGCTTGTCTTTCTCTCTTGTGAAAGGCCTAACTGCTTTTATGGAGGGGAAGAAATAGAGCCCAAAAAATAACCAAACAAATATAATAGAGGTTACATGGTAATGTCCAAGCTGCAAGGAAGTAAAGCTAGTGTTTTCCCTTTGAATCTGATGCTCCATCAATCCTCCATGAAGACCCCATTGAACAACAACTTTCCTACTTTAACCGATAAAGCAATGCGACATCTGGGCTCTCAAGGTTTTGGAGGACAATGACTTGTATTACTATACGCCTGTATAGGCCGCCACCATCCCTATGTTGTGCTCTTTCAAGGACGTCATGGTAGATGTGCTCCTGGAAGACTCTCTCCTTCGTCGTTCCTCTTGTGGAAATCCTTAGGTGCCTCACTGACACTCTTAAGTCTAGTTCCAACGAGAACTATAGTTGGTTGGCCTCACCCCAAAGAAAATAATCTCCTTTGTTTTCTCTCTTTATTTATCAAAGGTTCTCTGTTTTATGTTGCCTTCCTTCTGTAGAAATAACCTTTGTTAAAATGATATACTGACTAAGAAATGAAGGAAATAAGGGCTAATGTATTTACTATTTTCCAAGGCTGCAACTTACTCTGGGTTCTCCAAGGATGCAACGTACTCGGGGTGTCAATTATGTCCCAACCAAACTAGGTGGGCAGACTGAATATATATTGGAATGAAGATATTTTACCAATGTCACTCAACAAAACCCGTTATCTTTCACCCGACCAAACCCCATTCGCTGTTAAGCACCAAGCTTAAATAATAGTCAGTTCAGTTGAAAAACTTTTTTGTCTTGTTTTCAAAATCGCTCCTTGAGTCCCCAAGCTTGGGAAAGGGAGAGGCTTTGCACAATCTACATAGATATTCGACCGAGAAATAAAATGCCTAGTGAAGTGTGGGATGGTCTAGGAAGTGGTGGCCGAATGAGGAACCTAGTGAAGTGTTGGTTGCCCCATTCTCTTTCTTGAGGGGTTGAAAAGGAGGAGTTTCCCACTGTTGGGTTCTTTTTCGAGGGTGTTGTAGCCACTTTGATACCTCTATGAAAATCAGTGACTTGGTCCTATTGAGTGTCTCATCATGGACGATATCTTCATCCAAAAAATAGCACACCTCCGGACCTGCCATCGGAAATCCTAGCATATCTACTATTGCCAGATAAAGTTATTGGAAGACAGACAAGAAGAGTCTCCATGAGCCTGCTTGACGTATGGATACCCTAGTGAATGGGTGCCAATATGGGATGGAGAGCAGGTATTTCGATGGTCTCCAGGTGAAACCTACCACACTGCACAGTGGGGAACTCGACCATTAGCTGGGAACTCACTGGTTGCTTCTGTCGTTAGACATTGTTCATTAGTCTGGGTTTTTGTTCTATTAAATGCAACTTGAACTTGAACCCTATTACGCTGATAAAAGGCACTACTTGGATATGGAGAGGGGGATGCCACATTTATGAAAGCGTGGCTAGATTGGAGCTATTTTGCAACAACACGTGCCTGCTAAACACTTTAATAAACTTTAAAATAAATAAATAAAATATTTACTTTAAAAATGTTTTTAATGCTTAAATTCTTTTGTTTTCTAGTGATCTGTTACGGTGAATTACAAACATGCTACAAACACCATTGAAACGTTATGCTTCTCATAGATATGCTTTTAGAGTTATTTAGATTATAGATCATGAACTTTGTTAGTTCTGGTACAGACAAAGGATGGTATTTTTTACCTTTCGTTGATTCAAAATGCCAAACTTATTGGTGGGCCAAGTTACCGCATCAAAAGGCAAGGCAAGGCAAGGGATCTGGAGTCATTCACCGCATGAATATTTGGGCCATATGAAGTGTTCACTCTTGATTGTTGAATTGTTCATGTTTGGGATATTTTTCTGTGTGAATAGGCTTACCAAATAGCATAATGGGTGTGTTCTTTGTAATTGAGTGACTGGACCTCCCGTCAATTACTCTCTATTCATTTGTCATTTGTTTTTAATTGTTTTATTAGCCGGTAATAAATATTAATATTATATTATCAACCTAGAAGGTTATTAAATTGAAGTTCCAACACTTAAGGCCGGGGCTTGCTGCTTTGCAGCTCCCCTGGTTTAATGTGCTTTAATGGAGAGCCTCGATTATTCTCATATTAACTTTTCGATGCTAACAACAAATTCCAAAAGATTGACTTTAAACTAAAAATTCAATAATTGAACTTAAATAAGGGAGAGAAAGATCCATGAAGAGTATGAACTTAATGCGCCGAACTTAGTAGCATAAGAGGTTGACTTTCGGTCCGTTTCTCCGTGGCATCTGCCTTTTGTTGTTAATCTTTACTATTGGATTAAACCCAAATCTTAGAAACAATATATTATTAATTAAAAAAAAAAGTGTCACTTCCTATATTGATTTTGCATCTAATGAAACATTATATCATCCAATCATCCTATAGTGTATCTAGGGGGGACAGATTGGAGAAGTACTTCATTTTAAAAAAATAATTCAACTTTATGATACACAACCATTCATTATTTTTAAATCCTTTTCCAATCATTGTCACATGAATTCTATGAACCAACTTTTACCAACATGCCCCTTGGTATGATACAACAATCAAAGGATGCACAACTATTGAGATTCTCTCTCTTCTAACCATGGCAAGAAACACGAACCTAATGATCATATAAATTATTAATTGTACACTCACTTAATTCTGCCTAACATACATGAATTTAACGTTTGAGTGGCTAGAATATGCCCTAATTCAATGCTACAGTTAGTTATGATTTGCATAGCTGGGACAATGACAACACTCACTTATGATAGGGATGTATAACAACCTCTAATAAGTGGTATCTTTTATGGGTTTGTCTTATCATTATGCTCCATGTGCTTCTTGTCTATATAAAGAGCGTTCTCAGTAAATTATGTAAGTATTAAGGTATATTTCTAGAAATATCAATCATCGTTATATAAAGAGCGTTCTCAGTAAATTATGTAAGTATTAAGGTATATTTCTAGAAATATCAATCATCGTTAATGAGACAATGAATACATATGCACCAAAGGTTAAATGAGAAGACAAAACAAGTGCAAAGGGATGATGATGAAAGAAAAGGCCCAGAAACACAAGGTGCAAAAAGGATGGTGGAAAAACAATCCTATCATAAGCAAAAAAAAAACACACACTAACAAACAAAAAGCCAATCACGAAATGAATACCCATCATCAATTCCCATGGGCCCATTTCACCTTTTCAAAAGTGGGCATTCATTTTTTTTTAATAATAAAACTTGACATGCTAAAACAAATTCCAAACAATATCATAATTTAAATATCTTATTATATAAAGGATGAGTGAATAAGGAGTGGTATTTATCTTTTAAAGATTTAGGTGAATTAGTGATTGGTTAAGATTTTAGGCAAGATTAAGGGTAAAATCTAGTTAGATGTTATTACAAAAGATTTGGGTTAAAATCTAGTTAGATGTACGATTTTTTTTAAGGTTAAGTATAGCCACAACTATTAGGAAGTCTTAGGAAGCTTTAATTTCAAGTCTAAACACTATTAGGGATTTGAACTTGCTTAAGGAGAGTGCCAAATTTACTTCTTAACTATGAGTATATCATGTTAAATTTTTACCTTTTACTAAAGAAAAAGAGGTTAACACCTTTTTAAAATTTTCTCAAATTTTATAGGATTTGTGGCCGAAAAGAAGATCCATGATATTGTTCACATATTGAGTCAGTGCATTTTAATTGCATGTCATTTAAAAGTTAGATTAACATTATGAGTTAGAACGACGAGTCAACTTGACTTAATATGATAGAGTTTCATAAATAACACTTCGTCTCTTATTTATAAAAAAACATCTAAAAATATAAAAGCACATTTACATTATTTGTTTTCTAATTCAATAAAGATTAATAAATTTGGGAGTAAGTTAATAAGTGGACAAATTTAATCTTTTTTGTGGAGTAAGTTAATCTTATAATAAATGGACTCTTATTAGAAATCTAGTAAAAATCCAATAGAAACTTTAAACATTAATAAAGTTCTACTATGATCCAAGGCCTATTCATGGTGGAACAACACCATTAAGAGCTTCGTGATAGAACATCACCATTAAGATTTTTGCCAAATTTTAAATCGATTGTGACTCCCTTTTTTTATGGGTTTACTTTTTTTGGATGAAGCAAATTCCACCTTGATTTACTCATTTTTTCAAAATTTTAAAATAGGTCAAAATCTTTACAAACAAATCCCCATGGTCAAAGTTCATGTCAATAAAGAACTATAACTTATGACAAAATCTCAAGTAGATTTAGGAAAGACTTCAACTAAAAAAAGTTGAGTTAGTCCACTACTTAATTTATGGAGTAAATTAAAAAGTGGACAAACTCAACCATTTTTTAGTGAGGTTAAACATTCTATAAATTTGAACTTTTTTAGTTTTGCCATCATTAGAATCTGCAAAAATTGTAATTTTAGGATGAAATTGTTGTTTTTAATGCAAAAATGGATTTGGCACCCTCAAATATCCCTATTACAACTATATTGTACAATGTTAACATTTAATATGTACAATTTCATCAATCTAAAATAATTCTTGCCATATTTCAAGTTAAAATAATCCATTTTTTGCAATTTTTTTTTGTAATTTTAGGATGAAATTATTGTTTTTAATGCAAAAATGAATTTGATATTCTCAAATATCCTTATTGCAACTATATTATACAATGTTAACATTTAATATGTACAATTTTATCAATCTAAAATGATTCTTACCACATTTCAAGTTAAAATAATCTATTTCCTTTTATATTATTATTTTAAATTATGAAAATGACAAATTCATAACATATTCTAACTTTTTTTTATCAAAATTCTTTGTAATTCCTCTCAACTCCCAATTGATGGGAATTTTGCACTTAAAAATTTTAACGCATTAAAAAATCTACCACATCAAAATTTTGAAAAAATAATTATATTAAAGTGAAACTTTCCCAAAAAAAAAACATAAACTTAATTAAAAAAATTCGTTTCATCCACTTTTTAACGTACTTGTGAAATTCATCCTTTATTTAAATTTCATCGCACTATAAATAATATTACAATTTAGAATAGTTTATTATAAATAATATTACATTTAAAAATAATTTATTATTAAATATTAATGAAAAATTTATTTTATTTTATTTTTCACACTTAAATCAACTTTTACCCTTGATTTTGCAAAATAACTGAAATCTAGTTTGATAAGTTTAATGACAACGTGAATATAAATAATGTTATCCTTGTACTAAAAGTGTCAACATTTAATATTTTTCAAATAATAAATAAATAAAACTGAATCTCCGTCCTTCTCGATCCCAAAAGATATCAGTAATCCATTTCTCAATAAAACTGAATCTTCTTCCTTCCGGATTCCAAAATATAAAATAATCGTAATAAGTTTTGAACATTTTAATAATCCTTTTATTTTAAATAAAAAACGCCCGGATCCCAATTCCAAAATACAAATTATTTTAATGAACTACCCAACAAACCCGCACACCGATGCAAGAATAATCGTTGGAAGTGGGGAGGGCGGATTCTAAACCATAGTTAAATAATATTAATCCACTAATAACCGTGAAAGCGACTGCTCGGCGTCGCGGTTTCCCAGCTGGCGGCTGGGGCGTACAGGGCAGGACTGCCACGATTAGTGTGTCGACACGTGTTATACTTCGTACCGGCCCTCGCCGTGAAACGGTCCGAGTACGACAAAATACTGCTTCTCCGACAGACGACCTTGCCGACTTTTCCTTCACGTAAACATCAGCTCGACAAACTGTACTCCAAGGCCGCACCTCGAGAATCGCGGCGCCGGATGAATTTATTTCCGTCAAATGCCGCCCAGCCTTGGCCGTCGGAAGTTGGAACGGATCATGTGTTTATCTGGACATTCTGTCCGACACGTCGTTGGCATGAATGCTGTGCTATATCGGTTGGCGAAGATGAAGATAATGGTGGGGTATTAGGGTCTGATTAATTTGAAAGGGAGTTGTCTGCTTTTTGTTAATCGGTGACAGAGGGCTGGTGCTGCAGCAGGTCTGATTGCTCAGTGTACTGTGATGAGTTAACACTTCATACAACATGGAGGAGGACTTAGTTTGGCCTTGAATCTCTAGCGTTTTAGGCAAAATTGATGGAAGAGTCAATGCTGGCTAATTGGAAGGATACTCAGGATACTCAGAATACTCGGTGAACTTTGTTGTTCTCATTGCAACTGTGTGTATCTGCATGGCGCCCATCTATGACATTCGTTGCTGGAGAAAACTTAGCGTGTATCTCTCATTCTTAGTTATATTTCTTCTCTCATTCGGCCTTCTATCGGCTGGTTCAGATGATGGTAAGTGAACCCATTAACGACCCTTTACTTTTTTAAATCAATGTTTGGGTTCTTATACTGAAAAACCCATCGAGGAAATGACATTACCTGCTGCTGTGTTGTCATGGGAGCGTAGTATATTTGTATTTTGCAGTGAGTTTTGTATTGGGTAACGTAGTTAAGCAGCTCAGATTGTTCCAGGTTTATTTACAGGCCTTTTATCTGATTTCTACAGGAGCAGCTCTACTGGAAATTAAAAAGTCGTTTCGTGACACTGATAACATGCTGTACGACTGGATTGATGCCACATCGAACGACCACTGCTCCTGGAGGGGTGTAACGTGCGACAATGTCACCTTCGATGTGGTTGCACTGTAAGTTGGTCTTTTGTATTTCCATTAGAATTCATGTTATATCAGACGAGGCCAGTACTCAGTCCATAATACTGGAGATCAAGAATGTTGGTACTGGGAACTTAGTCTTTCTTATTTCTCCACCAACTTTTTTTTACCTCTGATTCACTCTTTGTTGCAAATGTTTGTATTTGTTCGGGTTTGTGTCATGTAGGAACCTTTCTCATCTAAACCTCGGAGGAGAAATTTCCCCAGTCATTGGCAATCTGAAAAGTCTAGAATCGATGTATGTGTATCCAGAGGTTTAATGTATATTGATTTTAAGCTGTTGGGGTTGTCATTTAAGCTGATTAATACGATGCAGGTCATATTGAGCAGGTCTTCATAATCTTTTGGCGTTCTTAGTTGATTCATTGTGTTGTGTATGCAGTGACCTCAAAGGAAATGCTCTCTCTGGCCAAATTCCCGACGAGATTGGCGATTGCTCTGCTTTGAAAATCCTGTGAGTTCTTCTTTCTCGTCTTGCAACGTTAGGCCGGGTTCGGCTTCTTCATCTGCTTTCTTATTGCAGTGGACTGGTTCTTCTAGGAAAGCCTCTTTTCAAACGTTTATATTTCCAAACAAAAATCATAGTCAACTGCAAGCTGGTTTAAGCATATTTGGTCATATCCCAACGCTCACTTTGGTTCGAGGTTAATACATTACTAGTTTTATAGATAAATGGGTCTATGCTAAGTATTATGTTAAGAACAGAAATGTCTTTTTATGGGATATAGGATGCCCAACCAACCTGCTGTGTGCCTCTGAACATCTCTCTAGTTAAATCAAGTAGTCATCAATCTGATGGTTTCATAGAATGCCTTGATTTGAATTCATCTTAAATGTTGCTGCAGAGATGTCTCTTTTAATGATTTATACGGAGACATTCCTTTTTCGATATCAAAGTTGAAACAGCTTGAACAACTGTAAGTATTGTAGCGTACTGTAGTTGCTAGCTCTTGTAGAGGATTTTGTTTAGTTTGTAGATGTTTTTGTGTTTTGACCTGTATTAGAATGGAATGGCAGTTCCTTTGACACATTGACTAAATTTACAGGATTGTGAAGAATAACCAGTTAATGGGACCCATCCCTTCCACGCTCTCTCAGATTCCAAATTTGAAGATTATGTAAGTTGGGAGTGCTAGTTTAGGTTCGACACTCTTTTCAGTTATTTGCTTCTTGAATAATTTTATAGCATGTGTAAAAACTGGCGTCTGGAGAGCCTTTCATTTAACTATATGCTTTTGCATATTTTTAGGGACTTGGCACAGAATCAATTAAGCG
>CBVK0101253461.1:0-11947 GCA_900067695.1 Picea abies
AAGGGGGGATGTTAGGATATTTAGACACTTAGGAGTTAGTTAAGATCAACTTGGTATAATGTGTCATTAGGTAAAAGTGTGTTTCCTAGTGTGTTTCTTTAGTATGCATTAGTTTCCATTTGTAGTTAGGAAATCCGATGGTCACGATATGTTCCTGTCATAGAGTGATCTGAAAGTTCATACTCTTCTCAATCTTAATGACCATTGATCTATGGATTAACACCTTATTGGTTCATGATCTCTATTTAAAGAGCGTGGAGGGTCATTTGACAATGATTTATTGTGAGAAAGTCTCTTGTAAAATCTCTCTGTAATCTTTTTCTTTGCATTAATAAAATGCTCCAAGTGGTCACATTGGTTGGGATCGTCGATGTTTCCCCGTAGGAGTTTTACCACATGAAAACATTGGTGTGTTGATATTTGATATGGTTGTGTGAGTGGTTACTGAAGGTGTTCGTCCTCTGTTGGAATACTTGTGTTGTCGAACAACGACCCTTCGTCTTCTCTGTGACAGTTGATATTATCCTCTCTGTTACAGCTATAGTCTTCGATGCTTTTCCATCTATCAATTGTCTCTATGATGAGTCTTCATTCCACTGGTAGTTACTTTGAGACTCTTCAACTCCTCTGGTGATCACCCTTAGATTCTTCGAATTCTATGGTAGATGCAATCAATCATTTTGTCTCTAGCAGTTACTGAGAGAACCTCTATGCGCTCATGCCTTTTGTGCCTTTTCCCTTCTTGAGAAAACTTCATAGCGGGCATTATATTTTTTGGCTAAGCCCCTTCCTTTCACATGTCCATGAGATTTGACCGCTTGCTAATCAAAATTTGTTTCGTGATTTCACATTTCACGATGTCGACTGCGAGTCACCTCAATTTTCCCAACTCGTGAAACTCCAAGGTGGATCCTAGCAATGCTAGCTCCTTCCCTTCTCTTCCACTAATGTGACCACTGGCTATGACCACATCCCTATTCGAAAAGGAATTTTGCGATTTCACATCTCTGATGTGGAGCCTAGAGACATGCTAGCTCCTCCCTTAATCCAATGACAATGTGACCTTGGCTATGACCATGAGCCAAAAATTCGAGTGCTTTGTGTTTCACAAGATTTATAACTTATTTTGCAGAGTCAGATCAATGGTCCACAATGATATACCTCGATCAATGACTATGATCAAATCATGACCTTGCGTGTCAGGTGTTTGAACGTGAGCCAACCCTGAATTTTCCAAATCTTGATTCCTAATTCAGTTCTATGTGTCAGATCGAAGACGCACAACCCTTTGTGATCCAACAGTCTAGATCTTATCGGGACTTCGCATTTTGCAAAGTTGTGTTGTGAGTTGCCTCGATTATCCCGACTCGCGAGATCCGAAATACTCCATCTCAGATCAACCATCCAGATCTCTCCCTTTGATCGACGACTATGATCAAATTGTGATTTCCCATGTCGATCATTTGGATGTGAGTCAACCTTGACTCTCCCGACTTTCAATTTTATGAAACCTGCTCTAGATCAACGACCCAGATCATTTCGTGACTTCGCATTTCGCGAGCTCCTACAACTCTCACATTTGAATTCTTCAGCTCGCGAGTCAGTGAAATGTTGATCTCTCACCACGTGTCCTATGGATCCATCGGCTCATCTCTCATAGTGACTTCGCATTTCGCGGAGTTGGAGGATGGTTCTCATCCATTATCCTCTTCGAAGTTATACTGGATCCAACGGTTGCTAGTCCTTCACGCTTCGATCCAATGGTTGAGGTCTAATATCGTCCTCTGTGTGTTCCTCTTGTCTAGACTTTGATTTAACAACCCATATCATTCACAGTGCTCGATCCAATGGTCATTGTTTCTCCTCCTCCTGAGCTTTGGATTTCTCAAATCTCTATGTGCCAAAGGCTACAACCTTTGATCCTTTTGAGAGCCTTGATGTATGGGATCTCATCTGTGCATCTCAGAATGCTATCTCTCCTGAGCTTTGGAAAAAGTTACCCTTGACCCTAGTGCACACTTGCACTCTGTGTGAAAATTTGCACTATCTGCATTCAACTCTATACTATCTCATTTGAGCTTCTTGAGCTTTCTCATCTGCATCTTCCCAAAAGAATTCTAGTGCCCACCTGGCACATTCTGCCTTTCTCATCTTCTGGTCTCTCTATATTTGGTTCACTTTTGTTCTTTCTTGTGAACATGCCATCGTCATTGTTGTTCTTTCCATCAATGACAAGCACACTCTTCCTGTAAACATGCCAACAATATCCCCCTTTGGCATTGATGGAAACCCTGAACGACTGCATTATTCTTATTAGACCTCCAACTATAGCATCCACACCTTTTATCCCCCTTTGACATCAATGTCAAACAAAACATGCTCCCCCTGAGCTATTGCAGTAATTTTTGGAGGTATCAGATATTCAACCAACACATACTCCCCCTAATAGGATGGACTATTTTAACTTGATAACAGGGTCATGCCCAACTTCTAGTGTAGATACTCAAATTGAGCTTTTGCAAGTGGTCTAGTGAAGATATCAGCAATCTGATCTTTGGATGGAATATAATGCAAGGAAACCATAGAGTTGGTTACATGTTCCCTCAAGAAGTGATACTTGATGTGTATATTCTTGGTCTTAGAGTGAAAGAAAAGATTCTTTGACACACTAATTGCACTGGCATTATCACAATGGATTGGGATCAGTGCAGTATATTTTACCTCCATGTCTGCAAGTGTCTAAATCATCCACAATACTTGGGTACAAAAAGTGGCAGTTGCAATGAATTCAGCGTCCGTAGTTGATAAGGAAATGGAACCTTGCTTCTTGCTCAAGCATGCTACAATGGAATCTCCTAAGAAGAATGCACCCCCACTCGTGATTTTCCTTTCATCTACACAGTTAGCCCAATCAACATATGAATAGACTGATAGTTGAAAATTTTGATTCCTAGGATACCATAGGCCATAGTTTATTGTTCCTTTCAAGTATCTAAATATTCTTCTGACAGATAACAAATGACTCTGTTTAGGTGCAGCCTGATACCTTCCTACCATTCCAACAACATGCATTATGTCTAGACAGGATGTTGTGATGTACAATAGGATACCTATAATAGACCTATATGAACTCTGATCAACATCATTTGAGTCATCATCCTTGCTTAACTTTCATCCAGTGACCATAGGTGTGCTCATAGGTGTAGAATCTTCCATTTGAAACCTTTTCAACATTTCTCTTAGATATTTCTCCTGAGAGAGAAATATTCCTTCAGACCCCTGAGTAATCTGTAGACCAATAAAAATGACAATTCCCCTATCATAGAAATTTCAAATTTAGATTGCATGGCAAAAGAAAACCATTGTACTAATGAAGCATTATTGCTTTCGAAGATGATTTCATCTACATAGACCAACAAAATGAGAAAATCATTACCCTATGTCTTGATATATAGATTGTTGTCAATTGTTCCTCTCTTGAACCCTTTGTCTTGAAGATACTTATCCAGTCTGTAATACAAGGCACGAGGAGCTTGTTTCAACCCATACAAGGCTTTCTTCATCTTATAGACAAAGTCAAGGTTATCTAACAGTTGGAAACCCTCTGGTTGTTCCATATAGACTTCTTCTTTCAGATCTCCAATTAGAAATGCTGACTTGGAATCCATTTGATGGAATTTAAATTGTTTATGACAAGAATAAGCAAGAAACATTCTAATATCTTTTAATCTTTCTACGGGCACAAATGTTTCCTCAAAATCCAGTCCTTCTATTTGAGCATATATTTTGCAGACCAATCTAGCCTTATTTCTTACAATATTTCCTTGCTCATTCATCTTATTTTTGTAGACCCATTTTGATCCTATTACATTTTTATCTGTTGGCCTAGGAACGAGTTTCCAAGTGTCATTCTTTTCAATCTAGTCCAGTTCCTCATTCAATTATTTTAACCAATTTATGTCTTTACTGGCCTCATTAAAGTTCTTGGGTTCCACCATGGATATGAAGGCTATATGTGATTTCTCGGTGTCTTAGAATATCCTTCTCCTGTTTCGTACGCATTTGTCTTTCTCAACAATTATCTGACTTGCAGGATGATTCTTTTGAGTGATTATGGATGAAGGGTTTGATGTTGTCTGTTGATTTGAGTCTACCTGAGTATTTGTATCTTCATCTGACTCAGAGTCTTATTTTTTTTATTCTTGGACTTGTTCAACTTCAACTTCAGCTGTGTCCTCTATAGCAGACTCAATATTGCTTACCTCTCTTACTGGGACTCCTTCATCAACCTTTAAATCAATGCAATCCACTAATTTATGCATTCTTTTATTAAAGAATCTATATCCTTTACTATTGGTAGCATATCCTAAGAATATGCCTTCATCAGCCTTGTCATCATACTTGCCAAGGTTTTCATTATTATTCTTTATGTAGCACTTACTCCCAAAGACTTTGAAGTGTTTGATTGAAGCAGGTCTTCCATACCATAGTTCATAAGGTGTCTTGTTACTGTGTGGTCTAAGGTGGGATTTTTTAAGAACATGTACTGTTGTGTGTATTTATTCTACCCAGTAGGTTTGACCAATGTTCTTCTCATTAATCATTGACCTGGAAATTTGTTAAACTATTCTTTTTTTCCTCTCAACTACTCCATTTTGTTGTGGAGTTCCTGGGATTGTGTATTCTCTTTTGATCCCATGTTTATCACAGAATTCCTTGAAATCACTTGACATAAATTCTCCTCCTTTGTCTGAACTTACAGCCTTTAATATGTTCCCTATTTGATTCTCAGTTAAAACCATAAATATTTTAAATTTCTCAAATGCTTCATCTTTTTCTTTGAGAAAAGAAACCCAAGTAAGTCTAGAGTAATCATCAATGATCAGCATAAAGTACTTTTCCTTCCATGTGCTTTCCTGTCTTGATGGTCCACATAAATCCATATGAACTAATTAGAGTGGTTTCTCTGTTGAAGTAGAGCTCTTGGATTTAAACTATGTCCCGGTTAGCTTTCCCACTTGGCAGGGTTTACACATAGAGTCTTGTGGCTTTGATATTCTTGGAAGATATTTTACTACCTCAAGATTTTTGAGCTTGATTAAGTGGTCAAAGTTTAGATTTTCAAGTCTCTTATGCCATAACCAGTTTTCATCATGTTTTCTTAGATGACAGGCTTATTTATCTTCTTTCAGCACATATACATTATTTTCTATCCTTAAGCCTTTAGCCACCACTTGTCCTGATTTTACATACTTTTTCTTACAATCCTTGGAAGTGAACACCACTTCACATCCTTTGTCACACATTTGACTTACACTGAGAAAATTATGTTTTAGCCCATCTACAAGATGAACATCCTGAGCTTTTCATTTACCATTACTCAAAGTCACCATCCCTTTACCCTTGATTTTACCTGGTTCATCATTTCCAAAGGTTACATTTCATGTTTTTCTTTTACTTATAGACCGAAACTTATATTTGTCTCCAGTCATGTGCTTGGAAAATCCACTGTCTATATACCAGGGATCCTTTTTTTTTGAGCTGAAAGTACTAGACCACATTTTTCACTATCTTTCTTTTTCCATGTGCTGGCATTTCTAGCTAAGGGTTTTATCCTTGGATTTTCCTTGTAATTCTTCAGATGGCATTTTGCAACTTTGTGGCCAAAGTTATGACAGTTATAGCATTCAAGCTCATTTTTCAATAGATAAGAGTTATTGGTGCTACGATGTTTACTCGTTGGCTTCTTAGTTCTATGTTGCAAAGATTGTTTATTTCTTGAACTCCTCAGTTGCAAATCTGTAAACTTAATTTGACAATTTGTAATCTTATGACCAAAATTAGAGCAATAAAAATAGTAACCATGGAAGAAATTTAGGTACCTGAAGGATGGCCTTCTTCTTGGCATTTTTTGCTCCATCTTCTGATATATTTGTTTTTTATCATCTTTTGGTGGCATAGTACTCACATGGTATGATTGTCTGCTGACTTGGAACTTGATCATATTTACTAGATCTTTGCTTTCTGGCGGTTTGTTTCTTGAACCACTTACATAAACTAAACTAGTCTTCAACGAAGGACATCTATATTTGCTCAGAATGTCATTTAGTTATGTTGAGGATTTAATGCTTGGAATATTTTGGAGGTACAATTCTTTAAACTTCTCCATCTCTTTTCCGGTTTTTACTACCTCTTATTTCAAGGCTTCACATCTTGCCTTCTTCTCTGATAATTGTTGTTTCAGAATGTCCTCTATTTTATTTGCCTCTTCTAATTCCACTTTTAGCATGGAAAAGTCTTCATAAATTTGTTTTTTGTCTTTCTCGAACTATATCAACAATTGTTTTTTATTTTTCTACTTAGATCTAAGTCTAGCAATTTATTCTAGGGCACTGATCAGGTCTCCTTCCAAGTCAACCATGGCTTCTTCATCATTAAAATCACTTCTTGTGATTTTATTATCATAATCCTCTTTGGCCATAAGCATAACGTCATTAATCTTATCTTCACAAGAAGATTCACTATATGTGACTCCTAAAGAGTCATCATTGTTTACACATAAACTTTTCTTTTTACAAAATCTCTTGGATTTGTACTTCTCTTCACCTTCAGAGTTCTGGTCCTTATTCTTGTGTGGACACTTAGATGAAAAATGACCTATATTTCCACAATTAAAAAACTTGAAGGGAAACTTGCCTTGGTACCTTCCTGATCCTTTCTTTAGTCTTCTCACAAATTTTTCTTCAATTTCATCAGTCTTAGAATCCTCATTCTTATCTTTTTTAAATGATGCTTCTCTAGAGGTGGGTTTATCTTTAACTATCCTCATTTCATATGCAGTCAATGTTCCTAGAAGTTGATCAAAAGGAAGATATTTTAGATCATTAAGTTCTTCTATAGAAGAGACCTTTGGGTTGAACCTATCTGGCAAAGATCTCAAAATTTTTTAAACTAAACAGGCTTCCTCAATTTTTTCACCAAGTCCTTTCATTGCATTTACTAGTTCTTCAACTCTCAGAAAGTACTTCCCAATAGTTTCATCCTCTTTCATTTTTAGTTGTTCAAGTTGTACTTTGTAGGTTTGAAGCTTGGCTTCCTTTAACTTCTCATTACCTTCATAACTGCTAATGAGTTTGTCCCACATTTTTTTGGTAGATTCTAAGTGCATAACTTTTACAAACTCTACTTCTGCAAGCCCACTTAGAATAACATTCATAGCCTTAGTGTTGAAGCTGAATTCTAGGTTGTCATCCTTAGAAGCTAGTACAACCAGATTTGCATAACCAGTATCTACCACATCCCAGACATCTACACCTAAATCCATTATGTAAGTTGTTATTGTGCTTAAACAATTATGCCCATTTTAAACTCTTTACAGAACACTCAATGGTGATCAAAATAATGTAGGGAAGTAAGCAATAGATTATTCAACATCAATCACACACATGAAATATACAAAGACGGATATTTCCTAAGGAAACCCATAAAGGGAAAAAACTCTTCTTCTTAATATGATAAGTAATCTTTATTTTTTGTACATTATCATTCTTAGGAGAACCAACTCCTTTTGAGGCTACCACCTCTGTTTTACAAGCAACAACTTGTTGAGAGCACCAACTCTCTCGTTTCTCTAGCACCAACTCCCTAAGTGTTCTAGCACCAACTTCCAGTTACATAGGCACCAACCTGTATCTTGAGGCTACAACCTTTGTTTTACAAGAAACAACTTGCTGAGAGCACCAACTCTCTCGTTTCTCTAGCACCCACTAGAAGGAAGCACCAACTCCCTGAGTGTTCCAGCACCAAATTCCAGTTACATAGGCACCAACCTGTATAACATAGAACAATAGTTCTCCCTTGCACCACCCTACCTCCCTGGTTTTTCTAGCTACTACCAGATGGAAGCTAAAACTCCCTGTGTTCAAGAACCCACTTGAAACTCTGAGGACAACAGTCCTCCCTAGCACCTCCCTACCAACCTAATTATAAATATTTTCTTACTAGAATCTATTACAGTGATACATTATTTATCAATGGCTTTCCAGTCTCATCACTGTTATGCTACATTTCTCTACTCTGCCTACATCAGTGTCCTCCTCCACGCATACCAGCCTCTTTGTTCATATTTTATGTTGCATTTCATGCTCTGTTGTGTGCCTTCATTCTATGATCTGCACCTCTTTTTTGTGTTTCATCTCCTCCACCCAGCATACTTCTACCCACATGAATAACTCTTAACAACAGCAACACCCTTTTCTCTATTCTGCGTATGTTTATCATGTCAAGTTCTTTGTCAGATCATCATTGAAACTCTTCATCTTCTCTAGAATTTATGCTAAATCTGTTCATCACCAACGGTCATTATCCTGATATTCATTGGCCTTTTCTGGCAGTGTGACCCTTCGTCTTCTCTGTGACAGTTGAGCTTATCCTCTCTGTTACACTTACAGTCTTCGACACTTTTCCATTTGTCAATCATCTTTATGATAATTCTTCATTCCACTGGTAGTTACATCGAGACTCTTCATCTCCTCTAGCGATCACCCTAAGATTCTTCAAATTCTCTGGTAGATGCAATCAGTTGTTTTCTCCAGTTACAATCAGTTTGTCTCTAGCAGTTACTGAGAGAACCTTCATGCACTCATGCCTTTGGCACCTTTTCCCTTCCTAAGAAAAATTCATAGTGGGCATTAGATTTTCTGGCTAATCCCCTTCCTTTCACATGTCAACGAGCTGTGACTGAATTCATTTCATGATTTCAAATTTTGTGATGTCGACTGCAAGTCACCTTGATTTTCCCAACTCGTGAAACTCCAAGGTGGAGCCTAGCAATGCTAATTCCTTCCCTTCTCTTTTGCTAATGTGACCACAATCCTATTCGAAAAGGAATTTCGTGATTTCGCATCTTTGATGTGGAGCCTAGCAACATGTTATCTCCTCCCTTAATCCAATGACAATGTCACCTTGGCTATGACCACGGACCAAAGATTCGAGCGCTTCGTGTTTCGTGATCTTTCTAACTTAGTTTTCACAGTCAGATAAAAGGTCAACAATGCTACCTTGATCAACGGTTGTGATCAAATCGCGACCTCACGTGTCAGGTATTTGAATTTGATCCAACCCTGACTCTTCCATCTCCCAATTCTTGATTTAGCGCTCTGTGTCAAATCGACAACCCACAGCCCTCTATGATCCAATGATCCATATCTTATCGGGACTTCATGTTTCAAAAAGTCATGTTGCGAGTTTCCTCGATTCTCCAAACTCACGAAATCTGAAATACTCCATATCATATCAACAGTCCAGATCTCTCCCTTTGATCGACAGTTTCGATCAAATCATGATTTTGTGTGTCGGGCATTTGGATGTGATTCAACCTTGACTCTCCTGACTTTTGATTTTTTGAAAACTGCTCCATATCAACGGCCCACAATCCTCGATGATCCAATGGCTCATATCATTTCGCGACTTCACATTTCGAGAGTTCCTACAACTGTCACCTTTGACTTCTCCAACTCACGAGTCATCCAAATGTTGATCTCTCACCATGTGTCCTCTGGATCCATCCACTTAGCTCTCATCGCAAATTCACATTTCGTGGAGTTGGAGGATGGATATCGACCATTATCCTCTCGCAGTGATACTAGATCCAACGGTTGTTAGTCCTTCCCACTTCGATCCAACAGTTGAGGTCTAATATCCTCCTCTGGACGCTCCTCTTGTCTGTACTTTGATCTGACAGCCCAGATCATTCACAGTGCTCAATCCAACAGTCACTGTCACTCCTCCTCTTGATCTTTGGTTTTCTCAAATATCTAAGTGTCAAAGGCCAAAACCTTTGATCCTTCTGTGAGCCTTGATGTATGGGATCTCATCTGCATGTCTCAGAATGCTATCTCTCCTGATCTTTGGAAAAAGTTAAGCTCAGCTCTGGTGCACACTTGCGCTCTGCATGAAACTCTGCAGCATCTGCATGCAAATCTACACTATCTCGTCTAAGCTTCTTGAGCTTTCTCATCTACGTCTTCCCAAAAGACTTCTGGTGCCCACCTGGCACATTTTGCCTTTCTCATCTTCTGGTCTCTCGAGATTTGGTTCAATGTTGTTCTTTCCTATGAACATGCCATCGTCGATGTTGTTCTTTCCATCAATGACAAGCACACTTTGCCTGTAAACATGCCTATAGGTACAACTCCTAGGGAAACAGAAATATCAAATCCTACCAAACTGAGACTGGAAGAGGGGAAACTAGCAGGAAAACTCCTGAAATTTAAACTTCTAGAAGCTCCAATAGATGGTGTAATAGGAAAATGAGAAATAGCTACTGGATTTGTCAAAGAAGAATGATGAAAATTACTAGAATCATATGTTTCGGTAGTAGAGGTACCTTCCTGAAAGGTCTTTCATCTTCTGATAATTTTTTCTGGGTTAGCTCCAAGTGTCACTAAAGGCAGCTATGGAGTATACCTCGTGTGTCTTCCTCTGGAAGCCATAGCTAAAATAGTGGATTCTCCTTAATGGATTCACCAGGTGCAAGTTGAAATATTCAATGGTTCTGATATTTGATGCACCTTCAGAATTAGAAGCTCATTGTCGTCTATCCCAAGGAAAATCTTCAATTCGTCCCTAGAAGCAGGGCCAAAAATGTTAGCACCGGAAGTCACCTCTAGATTGAGGCAGAGGTAAGCCCATTACCCATCTGTTTGTATGTCACAATGAATAAATTTAAAGGTGGTTTAATGGATGTAGACTCAGGATGATATCGCTTTAACTCAGAAAACTAGATTGGTGTGCAAAGGCAAATGAGGTCTTGATCTAACTTCAGTCAGTAAGTTGTAGTATAATGGTGAGTAGAAGGAAGAACTTGAGAAAGATGTGAAGGTATGCTATGGACATCCAGTCTTCCAGCAGCCAGAGGAGAGAAAAACTCAGAAGACAAGATCCTCTTGGTTCAGAGCTTCAAGAAACTGAAAACATTACAACATCACTGCAATCAAACATACATTGCAATACAGTAGAAACAACTCAACTATATCATCCATGCCCAATCTTTTAGTATCAGAGGAAAAAGAGAAGGGAAAGAAGGTTGAATGTTATTAAACAAGAAGTCTCAAAATGCAATACATAACCAGAGAACCAGAGGCTTTACTAAAACTTTACAATCGGGAGCGTAGCTCAACCATTGACACTCACAAAATGGAAAAAATGCCTACATATACATGAGAACTAGCTCCAAATTCCTGAGGCGCAATCATTTCATGCGTTCAAGGCTTTGCATTGATGAGATTCTCTATCATGCTACAAATACAGATGTTGGTCAGACTGCCCATGCAGTCTTCTGTCATAAGCGATCTCTGGCAGACCGGACTGATAACTTGCCTCTGGGATTTTTCCCTTTCTAGCCTTCTATTTATAGAAGGAGATGATGTCTCACCCACCTTCCTTGTTTTCATTAACTTATTCATCGAGATCGGAGTGGGAAGAAGTCAACTTGGTACGTGAAGAACACATTGACCACACCCTACAAATATCTGCCACCTGAGCCTTGCTGGATGTTGACTAGGAAGAGGGAAAGTAGATGCGGAGGCTGACAAGGGGAAGATGGTGAGGTGATTGATGTGAATCGGCATGGAAACGACAAGGAATGGGCATCTAGGTGGAAAGTTGTGGTAGCAGAATGGTGACTGGAAAGGTGCAGGGGCTGACATGTGAGAGATGTGGTATGATGGGGCAGAGGTGAATAGGTGTCGGGAGATGAGAAGGCATGAAGATGACACGTATAAAGGGGAAGATTCGATGGCGTACATCTGTCGGGCAGTGAGAGGGTGAGATATGAAAGCAAGACGGTGATAGGTTAGGAGGACGATGAATGGAGGATAGGTGTGAGGGAGAGAGAGAGATGTGACAGATAGAGGAGAGAGACTGAGTGGGGGACAAGTGTCGGTGG
>CBVK0101253463.1:0-19897 GCA_900067695.1 Picea abies
ATCTAAGGTTCAAGTAGTGGAAGATCACATTGAGCATTAATAACAAGTTCTCCAACTCTTAAAGGACAACCTGACCATGTCACATAATCGCATGAAACAACAAGCATATCAACATTGTAGTAAAATAAGTTTTTAAGTAGGGGATTGGGTATTTTTAAGGCTACAACTATACAAACAGATGTCCCTCAAGCAAGATAAGAAGGATAATAAATTATCACCAAAGTACTATGGCCCTTATAAGGTGTTGCAAAATATTGGTACTATGGCATACAAATTGGAGTTGCCTACATCTTCATGAGTACACCCAGTTTTCCATGTTTCATGATTAAAGAAGGTTATATATGACAAGATCCCAGTTCAAACTATATTTCCAAAACTTAACGAGGAAGGAAAAATATAGCTATCACTGACACAAGAATTCTCCAGCTGAGGAATAGATCCATTTCAGAGTATCTCATTAAGTGGAGGAAACTACTTGCTAGATTCCACTTTGGAAGATGAATCTTTTATACAGAAGCATCCATAATTACTCAAGCGTTGCGGACAACACTTGTCTGAAGGGGAGGGGCATGTTAATCCCTAAATAGTGTAACATTACCCCTTAATTGGGGCATATTACATTAGTAATGTTATTTTATTTATGTCAGCTTAGGTCCATTAGTTGTAATTGTACCTCCTAATATCCTATATATACCAAGGATACCTTTTCATTTGGAATCATCTTGTATTTTGAAATTTATGTGGTGTATAAGGAGGTTTCCCCCTCAAAGAGGCTTATTATCTTAAATTCTCTCTTTTTCAAGCCATTGAGTACTTATTCTGAGGTTGTTTTATGCTATTTTGATATTTGGTTCTTAACAGCCTCTCTAGAGTGACCTAGTCACCCTTGAAGTGTGGGACCTCCATCGAGGTGACATTGGGTGTAGGATTCCCAAGTTGTAGCACTTGTTTTTTGGTTGGGTCGGGATTTTCCCAACCTACAACTTGTGCTATAACAGGTTACAATTCCTATTTGTTGAAGGATATGAAAGGAACGATTCAACCATTTCCCATGAATGGGAAATATCTTATTCACTTCTTTTGTTAATCCCCCAACCCATAATCTGTATATAGTCTTTTCTATACTCCTTTGTATATTCTTCATCAATTTATCTTTTTTTCTATTTTTCCTTGTTCCTTTCTTTTTTGATTCCAGTTTCCCAATGGACAAGGTATTATGGATTCTCAGCAACCTACAGGGGGTCACTATCTCACAGTTGGATCTGAATGTTCATCCACATTCATTGATAAATGGTGGTATATACATACCCACCCTTAGTATTATTATTTTCTTCCTATGTTCCTTGCATATTCTATACTTAGTCATTTTTTCTCTTTGAAACGTGGATTGTGGAGTTGGATACTATCAAATCAGTAGGTCCAGAAACCCACAAACTCACAATTATATAATTAGTCACTTTTTCTTACTTCATGAACCCAACACTTAGTCATTTTTATGTGTTTCAGGAGACAAATCCACCCCTATCCTGCAAATGCTTCTGTCCCTCAACCCGCAAATGTGCAACACTCAAAATAACCCCTTCTATTTTCAAATCATGTATAATGCACCACTTACATTTTCATACTTAGTTGATTTTCTTAAATGTGGATGCAAGACAACCTTCCATTCCATTTACCTTTTTCCCAATGCTCATGTCTCACAACCTGCAATATTGCGTCCTTCAAAATGACTCATCCACTTCCACAACCCGCAAAATCGATATTTTCTTATACTTATTTTATTTCACCATTGTGGACGTGGGAGTCTCTCCTCCTTATCTTCTTAACTCTTCATTCCCGCAGTCCCGCATCCCACAATCTCCCACACATCATATTGCACTTTCCATTTCCCGCATTTCACTTCCATACTTAACCATTTTTTTATGTTTCCAGACATCACATCACCATTCCTGATGGCATTTACTTCCCCTCCACCATGTCATCCACCACTCGTGTGAACCTAAATATCATTATTAAGTGGTGAATATTTCATAAAAACTTTGTAATAAATTCAAAATTTGACCATGCAAACTAGCAACTTTGAAATAAGAGCTATAACAGTTGATAATCAAGGCAACACATGGTAAATTTAATAAATAATTAAATTTCATGTTGTAAAAAGGTTATATCGATAGGACCACCACATATTCATAAAAAGAGAAATTAGTGAAAATACATGTCAAGTAAAAGAAAGGAATTGTATTGTAGAGACACATTTAACACTCTTGTACGAGAGTATCATAAATTCCAGTGGTTGCAAGATTATAAGTGGTATTTGGCTCTTCCCATTGCAAAGAAGGAGATAAACAAGGTTTTGAGTTCAGGAATAGTAATTCCTGAGTGTGTCCCTGAGGTGGTAAATTTCAAAGAATTGGTACTTTGGTATGAATATAAGCTCAACACAGAAAGAAAAAATTATTCAAATCCAAGGGAAGTCGTCAATGTTTTTTTCTCCCTCAATATTTAGGAGAATGTCATGACTTCTGAAACCTACTATGTTGTTTAAGAATGAGGAATCAAATGATTTTCTCAAGGAACACCGAGGAGGATCATAGTTCCTCGAGAATTATCTCACCATCACGAGAGTTGAAAACAATTTCTCTTAGGTCGAGGTAACTTCTTTGAAATACCCATACAAAGAGTTTTCTTAGATTTTTTCCCAAATAATTGGACTAGAGTCTATAACCTCTATGCCAAAGTTCATTATTTACATTCTCCATTTCGATGTTCATGAATATTCCATAATTGACTGGGCTTGAATTATTTCAAATGACATATTGTTTCAATTGGTTGGCCTAATAAAACCATAAAATTTTACATGAATTCTTATTTGGTCTATATTATTGCTTACTGTCACATATTTGAAGGATTTCCTAGGGAAAGGAATGTTTATTTTAAGATGGAACCAACTTCTTCCTGGTACCCAACTTTATGGAGACATAAATCTCAATACAATTTTTACGCGGTCCAAAATGGTTTTATGTCTACTTTCAAAAAATTGATTCATGGTCCTACTGCATTGAGGTTGTCACTAGACGATCCATACTTTCTCATAGAGAAAGGAAATTTTGAAACTATGGAGGATTTCATTCTTCTAAGACTATTTGAGTTCTAGGAGAAACCCTTCTTGTTACCCTTTTATGTGTCTGATCGAATTTTTATCATCGAGGTGTATAGACAATATAAATATTGGGCACATTTTTTCAATGAAAAAGGAAATAAATAATTTATTCCATTGTCATGGAGGGTTGGAGAAATATTTCTCAAGCATATTCCCATTTAGATGAATTTGTTGGTCAACTGGATCAACTTAGTTAAAAAAATCTCAATGCATCAAGGGTTTTGACCCTAAAAAATCAGTTTTTGCACATGTCCTTAGTCAGATACTCTTCATATTTTAGCAAGTCTGAATAATTTGAAAAAGGAGGGGGAGACAACCAAAATATCCCCGAAGCCTGTATTGAAGAAACCCTAAATGACATTGAATAATTGGAAATAATTGATGAGTGGTATAAAAAAAATGGAAGAGAGGTGACTGGTAAGAACCCTAACTCACCAAATATTTCACAAAGAGGTGATTCTACAAAAACAAAACCTATAAGTAGTGGTCTAGAACCAAGAAGGACATCCACGGGAAATTTAGATGATGGTGGAGATAAATACCCCACAAATAAAAATTTGGAAAAACCTTATGTTGTACACACTTCCATTAAAAGACAAAGTGAAACTCCAAAAGCAGGATAGGATGTAACTGAAATTGAAGAAAGTGTCGGAGCCATGGAAGTAGATGCAATATAAGTACCCAACTATTTAGAGAAAATAGTGATGGAAACTAGGGAATTTACTGAGGATATAGCTTCCCAAGAGTCGGAAATGTTTGAAGAAGAGTCCATTACACTTCAACACACGACCTACCACAAGAATTCTAAGAAATTGTTAATAGAAACGAAAAATATGAAAATTAAGAAAGTTGTTGAAAAATGGAAATTAGAAATCGATTTTCATAGGGTTCCACGCTTGAAAATCATAGAATATCATGATGAAACCAAGGAAGTACTAATAGAATCTATTTTTTATATTGAAAAAGAAAATTTATTTTTAAAGGAAAGAATAAAGGAATTGGAGAAAACTCTAATTCCAAAACCATTATTTACCAAATCAATCACTGCAATTCAACCAATATTTACTCTTGAAGATGTCCCTAAAAGTAGTTCCAAATTGAAAGGTTCATCTAGTTTATTGTTGGTTGTAAGGAAATATGTTGGAGATGGTATCCATAAGAGAATAGACCTAATCCTTGAGATCTGGGAATTAGCACAAAGCTCAACTAACTTACCAACAAGGATTATGCACTTTAAGGTATATATCCAAAAATACTTAGAGAATGATGAAGAACTTTATAAAGAAGCATTGGCAACATTTGCAACGAAGGTTTCAAGCTTGAGCGACACACACAAAAGAGAAAAAAAGCTTCCTTCCAATATTCGAATGAAACAAGTTAATGCTTGTTGGCTTAAAACAATCAAATGTTTAAGAGAATTGTTGTTTGAATGTGATGTTGTTAAAGTTAAGAGGAGTGACATTTGTAAAACTTGTTGATATTACCAAAGAATTAGATGGCCCACACTTACTAATGGATACAATACTTTCATCAAAGAGCAACTATTAGAAGAATTAGAGTCATTAACAGATGTATGGACTAAGGAATTTAGTGACTCCATTTAATTCTCTGAAGAAGAATCAGAAAGGTGGCATGCACGATATTTAAATAAGAATGATGATATTGAGGACACATTGCACCAATTAATAATTTATTTGATAAAATTGGAGAATGAATTATTTGAAATAAAAAATAAGCATGAAATAATAGTTGCTATGATAAGGGAGTATATAGAAGAATGGTTAATAAAGTCATTAGTTAAGATAACTGAGACATATCGACAAGAAGAAGTTACAACAATTATGACACCTCCATCACAACAAATAAAATCTACAAAAGATGCCTCGACAAGCAAATGAAGGGTTCAAAATTTCCATCGTAGTAAGTTGAGTAGTAACCTTGTTCTTTCCTTCACCATTTTTCTTCTTCACTCAATTGCCATTTTTTTCCTTTTTTGTTCCCAACAACCTGTGAAACCTAAGGATAACCCTTGACTATTTTATTTTGTCTTCAAGGTCTCTCTTTCATTTTATGATCAATGGGAACCTCATCCCAATCCTCTTTGAAGGACAAACATAGTTTATTTTATTTGTAACTTGAGACATTGATGTTTATTTTATTAAGACATCTATTATTTTTTTAGCTTCCTAGAGAACTAGTTCGGGACATAATATTATCGATTTCTCAAGAATTTAACTTTTAAGCTAAAGGATCAGATCATGTCACTAAGAGGGGGGAGGTGAATCAGTGACACAACAATTATATCAATTATTCATTTATTAATGCTAACAGAATTTTAACATAGTATTTTATCGTGGAACCCAATTGGTAAAACCAAAAACTCTTTTCTATTAACTACAAAAAATTGTTTTACATGCTACATAGAAGGAAGATATACTTCCTCTTTAATCAACACCGACTGATCAGGATGCACCCACACCCTGGTTTACCAGCACCAACTGGTAGGAGGCTATGACCCCCTGTTTAGTCATCTACAACTGACGAGGAAGCACCAACACCCTCTGTAGGCACCAACCTGCCCTTGCACCACCCAACCACCCTTAATTCATAGGTATTATCTTTTCTTCCTGGAATATCCTAAAGCTTTTGATCATCTGATCTGGACAGCAGAGACACCTTATTCTCAACACTCTTCCATGATTATATACTCTTCAAATGGTGTGAGTGTGACACAAATGTGTCCCTTCATTTCGACCATCACACCTCTTCGATTAATTATTCTTAATTATTGTTTATTTATTTTACCGAGAAGGTTTTTCATAAATTGATCACAATCATGGATCAATTTAATCCTTTATACTCGATCCCAAATCTCTATTACTTTCACAGAGACCAAATTCTATGGAGACGCTTCCCTCAAGACATTTCATATGACCAGGCATCACAGAACCACAGGCTTACCGAATATAATGACATATTATAATTTCCTTTTAAAAACTCTTATAACATATGACCCATGGCAATGAACTAATGTTAGGTCAGATGAGCTCTTGAGCGTTTATCGATTCAATGGTCACGATTCATTCTTCTGACGAGATGGATGACTGACGAGATTTCGGCACTTTTCCCTTCGGGTCTTCATTACATCCAAACTTTCAAAACTCTCGATTACGATATTGTTGATCAAATCAGACAACTCACATTACATATCGAAACCAGATCAATGGATAGCATTAATCCTTACACTCATCCTTTATTTCTTAATCCAACGGACAAGACTTAATCAAGCAATGAGATGTATGTTTTTCATAATTTCAGCACTTTTCCCTTCGGGTTTTCATGACTTCCAACATTTCAAATCTCCCAAAGTTGTCAATCTACTAATGCATGTCACTTTCTCAATCAACGGTCGAGATCCTTTCACATCTCTGGGCTTCGAAATTCTCAAGCCTCAACTCTCATTGTAGTATGATCAACGGTTGAGAAAACTCCCGAAGGGATCTTTCAAATCGGATGACTTGTGTCCACTTCAGGTCTTTTCCATTCGAGACTTCGAGACATTAGGTGAGTGCAATCGTAAAAACTCCCAAAAAAAAAATCTCGGAGTGACGTAACTACTTACGTCACTTGATGATGTGTCATGAGCCGAGTAGTTTCCATGTGTCACTCGGATTTGTGATTTTCACATACCTGAAATGCCAAATTAACTTGACACTTGTCAGTGTCTAATTGCAGCATGTGTCATTGTTGACATGGTCTACTGACGTGGTATGCCATATGTCCTCCTTAAATCAACGGTCCTTGTTCTCCCTTTGATCGATGACTATGATCAAATCACAACTTTGCGTGTCAGTTGTTTGAACGTGAGTCAACCCTGACTCTTCCAACTCTCGATATCTAAAATACTCTAGATCAATGGCCCACAACCCTTTTTGATCCAAGGGTCCAGATCTTATCGCGATTTCGCATTTCGCGAAGTTGGAGAATGGCTCTTGGCCTTATCCTCTTTACAGTTATACTGGATCCGACAGATGTTGGTCATCGGTGCTCAGATCCAACGAATATGATATTTCAATGGTCCTTAAGCCCACGATCACTCATATGACCGATGCACGTTATATTAGATGATCAACATGGTCAACCTCCTGATCAGATGACTATTGAGGCTTCTAACTCTGATCAGATGATTGCTGAGATTATGCTTTTCCTTCCGAATTTTGATCTTTTTGTTTTCTAACCCTCTTGATCTTTTATCATAGGAACATTGTTGAACCTGTCATGATCAACAATAATCATGAATTTCTTCTATGTGCAATGTGTTATTCCTTCTGAGATTTGGTCTTTCGATCATACTGTTTGACATCTTCTACTGACTGATATACTGTTGACATCAATGACAACACATGAATGACAATTTTTCCAACAATATCCCCCTTTGTCATTGAGGGAAACACACAAACTTCATACACAATCTCCCCCTGTGGTGATGCTTATGTCCTCTAAAGTTACTCTCCCCCTTTGGCATCAATGGAAAAGGGTTTCTTCTCCTATGATTTGTTTGTATAAACACACTTTTTATTATTTTGACACGTGGTATTTCCTTCTGCAATCACACTTTTTCTTGTCATAACTGAATAACTCCTTCTGACGTTGATTGCAATATCCCCCTGAATAGGTGTCAACTGATGCATTATTTTCTTGAGAGATTTAGGTATGAAGAAGGATTACTCCCAAATTTTTCCTGAGATATTCTAATACATATCTACTTAAGGGTTTTGTAAAAATATCTGCTACCTGATCTTATGTTGGAACATATTCCAATTTAATGTTCTTTTTTTCATCCTGATCTCTTAGGTAGTGGTACTTTATGGGAATGTGTTTCGATTTTGAGTGTTAGACAGGGTTTTTAGAGAGACTTATCGCACTTGTATTATCATAGTGGATAGTTGCGAGTTATTCAAATACTATTTTGATGTCTTGTAGAGTTTGTTTCATCCATTCCACTTGTGTGCAACATTATTCTGTTGCAATATAGTCAGCTTCAGTGCTAGACAGAGAAAGTGGGGACTGTTTCTTTTTTATCCAAGCAATCAGTGATTCTCCCAAAAAGAATTCTCCTCCACTCGTACGTTTTTTGTCATCTACACTTCCTGGCCAATCAGCATCTAAATAGGCTTTTAATGTGAATGAGTCATTGCTAGGGTACCAAAAACCAAGATCCATGGTTCCTTTCAAATATCTAAAGATTCTCTTTACAGCTTGAACATGGCTCTCCTTTGGTTCTGCTTGTAATCTAGCCACCATCCCAACAACTTGCTTGACATCAGGTCTAGAAGATGTTACATAGAGAAAAGTTCCAATCATTGATCTGTAGTGTTTTGGATCTACAACTTTGGACTCATCATCCTTTCTTAGTTTGCATCCAACTGTCATAGGTGTACTAAAAATTTTGCAATACTCTAACTAGAATCTCTTAAGCATATCTTTAACATATTTAGACTGATGGATAAAGACTCCCCTTTTGGACTGTATTATTTGTAATCCAAGGAAGAAATTTAGTTCGCCAAGCAAAGTCATTTCAAATTCTTGCTACATCATCTTAGCAAAGTCCTTACTCATTTTTATAATATCACTACCCAATATAATATCATCAACATACACTTCCACAATGATCAAGTTATTACCATCAATTTTGCAATAAATATTGTTGTCTATTGATCCCCTTTTGAGGCCTTGTTTTTGTAAATAAGAGTCTAGCCTTTCATACCATGCTCTAGGTGTTTTTTTTAGTCCATAGAGTGCTTTCTTTAATTTACAAACATAGTCTCATTTATTGGTTAATTGGAACTCTTCTGGTTGCTCAATATAGACTTCCTCTTCTAAATTTCCATTGAGAAATGTTGATTTGACATCCATTTGGTATACTTTAAATTTTTTGTAGCTAGAGAAAGCTAAGAGCATCCTAATTGCCTCTAATCTGGCCACAAGTGCAAATGTTTCTTCATAGTCTACTCCTTCAACCTGATCATACCCTTTTCATACTAATCTGGCTTTGTTCATGATTACTTGTCCATCTTCATTCATTTTATTTTTATATACCCATTTAGTTCCAATGACATTTTTATTTTTTGGTCTAGGATCTAGTTGCCAAGTTTGATTTTTTTCGATTTGGTCCAATTCTTCATTCATAGCTTTGATCGAATTCACATATTTACATGATTATTTGATTGAGCTAGGATCAAGATGTGACAACAATGTTATTTCTATTTGATACAGTAGTTGTCTTCTTGTGTGCACTCCATCATTCATATCTCCAATAATCAATTCTTCAGGATGATTCTTTTGAATAATTCTTGAGGGTGTCTTTGTATCTCTTCTTGGGAATTATTCTCTTATCTCTCCATCTTAACTATCTTCTTCACTTTCACTAGTATCCATATCATCTTCTTCCCTTTCTTTTTCATTCTCTTCTACTTCTTCTAGTTGTGTGTCAATTGTCTCATCATCTTCTTCATATTTATTTTTAGATATGGTCTCTTGATTTTTTATCCTTATCTTTTTTAGGTCATCCACCTTGACATCTGCACTTTCAACAATCATATGTGATCTAAGATTGTAGCATCTATATGCCTTCTTGTTTGAAGCATATCCAAGAAAAATACCTTCATCAAAACCGGCATCAAATTTTCCAAGATTCTTATCTAGTCTTTTGATGTAGCATTTACTTCCAAAGACCTTGAAGTATTTCACTGATGGATCTCTTCCAAACCATAGTTCATAATTGGTCTTCTCACTATTAACCCTAAGCTGACCTTTGTTCAATTTGTATACTGTTGTTCTTACAAATTCCCTCCAATATCCATCTGACAATTTTGCTTCATTGAGCATAGTCCTTGCAACCTCTTGAATTGTTTTATTCTTTCTCTCAGCGATCCTGTTTTGCTGAGGTGTTCTGGTAGCAAATAATTTTCTTTTTATTCCATGAGTTTCACAGAAGACATCAAAATATTTTGAGGTGAATTCACCACCATTGTTTGATCTAAGACATTTGATTTTTGTCTTTTTTCATTTTCAACAAGGGTTTTAAAAGCTTTGAATTTGTTGAGTGCTTCTGATTTTTATTTGAGAAAACATATCCAACCCATTCTAGTAAAGTCATCAATGAACAACATAAAGTAAGACTCTCCTTTCAAACTCTTGGTTCTCGTAGGTCCACATAGGTCAGTGTGAACAATCTCTAAAGGTTTAGAGGTTGTGTATTCTTTTTCTTTGAACCTTATTCTAGTTTTCTTCCCTAGTTGACAGTGTCTACACATAGCATTTGAGGGTTTTATGATCTTTGGCAAGTTTCTTACTACACCAAGGTTGTTGAATTTCACAATATTGTCAAAGTTAATATGCCCCAGCCTTCTATGCCATAGCCAACTTTCATCTACTAAATTTATATGACACTCCTCATTCAATTTTGCATCTAGTATATATACATTTTCAGGAGTTCTAGGAGATACCAACTAATTTTCCTGTCTCTTCTCTCCTAATCTCACATTTTTGGGAATAAAAGATGTAGAAGTTCCCCTGATCACAGGTTTGACTGACACTTAATAAACTAGGCTTCAAGTTATCGACAAGTAGAACATTTCTAGCTTTGTCTTTTCCCAAGCTCACAGTACCTTTCCCAAGTATGTTACTTGAAGCATTGTCACCAAATGTAACTTTACCTTTTTGTTTCCTTAAGTCTAAAAACTTGTCCTTTTTACCTGTCATATGTTTTGAGCACCCACTATCAACATACCAGAGATCCCTTTTATCTTGAGCTTTTAGGGCAATAAGACATTCCTTTTTTGATGTTTTTACTCTCCAAAGTTTCTTTTTCTCTCTAATGAACTTGGGTTGTTCTGAGACTTCCATTTATCTACAATTAATGGCTTTATGTCCATGGTTATGACATCTGAAGCATTGTAAGTCCCCTTCTTGTAGAGGTGCAAAGGAGTTATAGTTTTTGCTTTTAACTCGATTTGTTGCTTGTTTATCCTTAAGGATATAGTTCTTAACCTTCAAATTTTTCTTTCTATATTCTCTACAATTTATAGCTTTGTGTCCAAAATCAGAGCATGCAAAGCAATAACCAAGGAAAATGTGAGGATACCTATTTTGGTAAAACTTCTTTGGTATTATCTTGTCTTCCTTCCTGATGCATGAAAGTAATCTTATGGAGTTCCTATCATTACTTATCTTCTCTTCATTTTTCTTCTTGAATGTACTGAGGAGAGCATCTGCATAAGATTTTGAGTTAACACAAATTTCCTTTTGAGAATAACATATTCCATTTTTTTACCTGAATCCCTTTGCGTGGTAATAATCTTATCTAATATTTTAGAGCTATTTTCATATTTTGTTTGAATGATTTTTCCATCCATTTCCTTTTTTAGATGAATTATTTATGCCTCCATTCTTTCAACAGTTATTTGTTTTTCCTTAAGAGACTTTTCCAGACTTTCTTCGATCTTATTTGCTTCTAAGATTTGTTTTTTCATATTGCTCATAAGTTTTTCCATCTCCTTTTCTTCTTGTTCATATTTTTCCTTTTGTTCAACTACAAAATTTTTCAACTATCTATATCTGGTTTTGTATTTTCTTAATTCATCCAAGGCACTGAGAAGTTCTTCCTCCATATTAACTTTTGCTTCATTTTCTAACTCCTTCTTATGTTTAATTTTTTCTATCTCATTATATTCTTCAATACCTAAGAAAAGGACTTCATCATCATCAGATTCATCATTGTCACTAGACTTTGACGAGCTGTTATTTTCTTCTTTTGAGTAGAAATTATTTTTCCCTTTGTAGAATTTTTTCTTGTAGTTGGGTTTTTCCTTCTTCTGGTAGTGTTTGGTTTTATTTTATTTCTCTTCAAGGTCATCCTTGGGATAGGGACACTTGGATGAAAAATGACCAACTTTTCCACTGTTAAAATATTTGAAAGGAAGCTTGCCTTTGTACTTCCCTGATCCTTTCTGAAGTTTTCTAATGAAATTGACTTCTTCCACATCAGATTCTTCATGATGGCAGGATTGAAGTTTTTGCTTCTGATTTATCTTTGTCTTAGATGCTTTGAAAGATGTTTCATCTTTTGTTGATTTATCATTTCTTGTTCTCATTTCATATGCTGTAAAAATTCCATGGAGCTGATCAACTGTAAGTGTGCTTAGATCGGATCTATCTTCGATTGAAGAAATATTTGCATCATATCTCATAGGTAATGACCTTAGTTTTTTTTCACAATGGGTTGATCTGTAACTTCTTCTCCTACCGCTCTAATTGAGTTGACCACTTCATCTACCTTATGAAAGTACTCAACAATATTTTCTTCTTCTTTCATTTTCAGATTTTCAAATTGAGTTCTATAGGTCTGTAGTTTGGCTTCCTTGACTTTGTCATCTCCTTCATATATAGCCTCCAATTTTTCCTAGATTTATTTGGCTGATTTTCAATGCATAACTTTCACACATATATAATTAGTCAACCCTGCTAGAATTCCATTAACTTCTCTTGTGTTGTCATTACAGATTTTCTTTCCTCCAGAGTCTTTGGGTGGAATAGTTGGTGCAATGTAATCGTCTACAATAGATTGCCAGATATCAAAACCAAGAGCCAACATAAAAATTTTCATTCTTGTTTTCCATAGAGCATAGCCTCCTCCATTGAACAATGGTGCTTTGTTGTTAGACATTCCCTCTTATTGATCCATCTTCACAATCTACCTTCAAGTTTATTACACCGTGCTGAAGGAACTCGCTCTGATACAAATTGAAGGATCAGATCCTGCCACTAAGAGGGGGGGGGTGACCCTTAATTCATAGGTATTAGCTTTTCTTCCTGGAATCTGCTTCAGCTTTTGATCATCTGATCTGGACTACAAAGACACCTTCTTCTCAACATTCTTCCATGATTATATACTCTTCAAATGGTGTGAGTGTGACACAATTGTTTCCCTTCATTTCGACCATCGCACCTCTTTGATTAATTAGTCTTAATTACTATTTATTTATTTTACCAAGAAGGTTTTTCATAAATTGATCACAATCATGGATCAATTTAATCCTTTATACATGAGCCTAAATATATGTTATTTTCACAGAGACCAAATTCTATGGATACACTTCCTTCAAGCCATTTCATATGACCGAGAATCACAAAACCACGGGCTTACCGAATATAACGACATATTATAATTTCCTTTTAAAAACTCTTATAGCATATGACCAATGGCGGTGACCTCGCATTAGGTCAGACAAGCTCTTGAGTGTTTATCAATTCAACGGTCATGATTCATTCTTATGACAAGATGGACAACTAACGAGATTTCGACACTTTTCCCTTTGGGTCTTCATTACATCCAACCTTTCAAAACTCTTGATTACGATATTGTCGATTAGATCAGACAACTCACATTACATCTCATAACCAAATCAATGGATAGTGTTAATCCTTACACTCATCCTTTATTTATTAATCCAACAGCCAGGACTTAATCAAGTAATGAGATGTATGGCTGTCATAATTTCGGCACTTTTCCCTTCGGGTTTTCGTGACTTCCAACATTTCAAATATTCCAAAGTTGTCAATATACTAACGCGTGTCCCTTTCTTGATCAATGGTCGAGATCCTTGCACGTCTCCGAGCTTCAAAATTCTCAAGCCTCAACTCTCACTATAGTATGATCAATGGTTGAGAACACTCCCAAAGGGATCTTTCAAATAGGACGATTTGTGTCCACTTCGGGTCTCCGACATTCAGGACTTCAGGACATTGGGTGAGTGCAGTGGTAAAAACAACTGAAGAAAAACTCTCGAAGTGACGTAACTACTTATGTCACTTGATGACGTGTGACAAGCTGAGTAGCTGCCACGTGTCACTCGGATTTGTGATTTTCACATACCTGAAATGCCGAATCAACTTGACACTTATTAGTGTTTGATTGTGCCATGTGTCATTGTTGACATGGTCTGTCATATCTCCTCCTCAAATCAATGATCCTCGTTCTCCCTTTGATTGACCACTGTGATAAAATCGCAACTTCGCGTGTCGGGTGTTTGAATGTGTGCCAAACCTTACTCTTCCAACTTCCGATATTTGAAATAATCTAGATCAATGGCCCACATTCCTCTATGATCCAACGGTCCAGATCTTATCATGATTTTGTGTTTCATGAAGTTGGAGGATGGCTCTCGGCCTTATCCTCTTCGTAGTTATACTGGATCCAACGGTTGTTGGTCATCTCTTCTCAGATCCAACAGATATGATCTTTCAACGGTCCTCAAGCCCACAATCACTCATATTACTGATGTGCATTATATTAGATGATCAACACGGTCAACCTCTTGATTGGATGGCTGTTGAGGCTTCTAACTCTGATCGGATGGTTGTTGAGCTTAAGCTTTTCCTTCCGAATTTTGATCTCTATGTTTGCTAACCCTCCTGAGCTTTTATCATAAGAACATTGTTGATCATGTCATGATCAACAATAATCATGAATTTCTTCTTTGTGCAATTCATTATTCCTTCTAAGCTTTGGTCTTTTGATCATATTGTTTGACATCTTCTACTGACTGATATACCGTTGACATCAATGACAACACATGAATGACAATTTGTCGAACATAAGCATGAGACTTCAAATGTCTGTCTATCAAAATATTTATTGAATTCAACAAAATGATCATTTAGAGTTCTATGTTATATGTGGTCCATATTTTCCTTTCCCTTTGTTGAATATTGTGCTCTATTTTGGTGAATGTTGTGATGGAAATATTGTCCTATGTTAATGTATACCCTTTTGGTTTGTAAATCTTGTAACATAGTTTAAATATTTTCTTTATGTAAGATACCTGGTCCATTCTCAGGTACTCTTTGCATGTGAATATTTATTTCAAGAATAATTCTTGGTTGTCTTTCAGGCATATTTTGGTCTTGCATGTTATATAAAATAGAGGAGTACCATTGTAAATGTGTTGAACCTTCACAGAATATATATAGCTAGAAATTACTACGCACATTTACAGAGAGAAATTGAGAAAGAAGGAGGAGGAGAGAAAGAATGGAAGATTTTTCAATAACCGTATTCCACACTCAAAGAGTGAATAATTTAAAATAGATATAGGCTACATGAGTAACTAATGCACCATAGTAGTGATCTAGAGAAATATAGACACTCACTAACAGAAACTGGACTGAACTGCCACCTAGTCCTAGTTAACTGATCCATGCAATCATTAGTTGACTGAGACATGTGTGGAAGTGAGAGAGACGCATGCAACTCCTGGTGAAAAAACCTAGGTTTCCATGCATGAGTGACTTTCACTATTCTAGTGAGATCGGAAGAGCGGTTCAGCAGGAATGCCGAGACCGATCTCGTATAAATCCTATGGCCATATCTTGTCTATAGAGAAAGTCATTTTTCTCATCAGAAGAATCAGGCTCTACTTTCGTTGCCATAGTTATTTGGTACAAGCCTCTGCATATGATATGAAGAATAATTTTTGGCTTCCATTCCAAATAGTTATGAGGTGTGAGAAGTATTGTCGATGAGTAAAACATAGATTCCATCTTTATGTGTTCTTCAATCTTCAGTACCTGCAAAAATAATTTGGTGTAGTTTTTTCTTAGCATTCTGTCGGCTTTGATACCATGTAAATGTTTTGAACCTACACAGAATATATCTAGCTAGAAAACACACATTTGCAGAGAGAAATTGAGAAAGAATAAGGAGGAGAGAAAGAATGGAATAATTCGCATTAATTGTATTTCACACTTAAAGAGTGAATAATTTACAATAGATATAGGATACATGAGTAACTAATGTGCCACAGTAGTGATCTAGAAATATCTAGACACTATGTGCCACAGTAGTGATCTAGAAATATCTAGACACTCACTGACAAAAACTGGTGTGAACTGCAACCTAGTCCTAGTTAATTGATCCATGCAATCATCAGTTGACTGAGACACATGCGTGGAAGTGAGAGAGACACATGCAACTCTTGGTGATAAAACCTAGGTTTCTATGTATGAGTGACTTCCACTAGTCTAATTGAGTGTAACTAACTCTGAACGGAAGAGGAACATCCCATTTTGTAGGGAAATATTCTCTAGGGAGATTATTCTCATCTAAGGAATTGTTCTCAACATTGTACTGTAAAACTTAGGAAAATAATTATAGGTGAGTGTGTAATATCTCCAACAACCACCTCTTTAAAAATGAAAGGGGATTTATCCTTGTGAGGTTGACTTAAATATTGTAATACATTCTTTTAGATCAACACCACCTTCCATTAAGATTTTGTATTTAGTATATTGTACTAACTAGCTTAGCTCAAGATTCAGTTCCCTAGTTCATCCCAAAAGGATAGGGGAGATTTCAGGTTAAGACCTAAATACATTTAGAATTTAGAGTTATCCACGTCTCAACTATATGGAGGGGTGTATTTCAGCTTTCAAGTGGTGGATATTCGATAAGAGTTCACTTCTCTAGATCAAGTTTATTGTTTCACATATTAACCATAGGAGATCAAGGGGTTGGCCTCAACTCGAGTCTATTCACTCAATTTGGGTGGGGATAGATTATTCCCCTACAATGACTCCACCAGTTCCCTATTCATTTGATATTGATTAGGCAATAAAATAGCCATATTGCTTGCCAAGAGATCATCGGGTCATGTATAAAAGAGAGTTGGTTGAATCCAACTTTCTCCCACTCTTCTTGAAAAGTAGAGAAAGGAACCATTTAAAATTGTGGTTGCTTGCCTCCATTCATTAGATTTCTTTCCTTTCTCTTAAGAAATAGAAAATTCGATTAGACATAAACCTTTTTAAATAATATATACTAGTTCCAACCCATACTTAGGGAGGGACATTGAACCATTTATTGTAAGCAGTATATATTCTTATGAATTGAGTGAGAGAACAAGGCCTCTAGTCAGCAATCCTTTAAACCAACAAGCTAGATACTAGACTGGTGTAGAAAAAATGAAGGAAAAGGCCCTTCCCATTGAATCATTATTTATTGAGCTGAAATATATGGGTAGATCAATGCTAAAAGTGCCTATGATCCAACAAAAAAGGTATCTTCAATGAACTTTGCTCGACCTATCTATAGGGAAGGGTGAAGGGGAATAAGGGAATTTCTTTCTTTAGTTTTGGATTTAGACTCAAAACCAACCAGACTCGCTTGATTAATTGAAGAAAATGAATCTTCATCTATTTTATGTGATGCACACACAGGTCAAGTATGTTAATTTCTAGAGGTGGAAAATAGAATAGCTTTGCTAATAGTTAATTCTACTATCATGGTTCATTTCATTACCTCTACATTTTAATACATTCCTTTTTCTTTATCACCATACAAATATTTGATTTCAAGATAATCCTTACCTGAGAAAATAAACTTCATGGTGGTCACAACCTATTTCTTTCTAGGGTATAAAGACTCCCAACTTTTTAGTAGGGCCTATAAACAGAGTTTATTATCTATGTATTAACAACTATACATTAATTAGAAGCCAAATCATTAATTAGTAAGGTTGAGTGTTTGAAATATGGGTTTTTAATACATATATAATATGTTATAGACTTACTTTTCCCTCATTTTCTAGTTGAAAAAAAAATAACTTGAAGAAAGAAAAAAATTACCCATGAATGAATAAAAATCAATTTACAATGAAATAGAAGAAGGTTGGTCGATAAAACAGAGTGGATGGGGAAAATAAAATGTATGGTGATCCATCCAAGGTAAGTGGGAATTCATTTCTTTATTAGAGATAGTAAAGGAGGCCAACTAGAGGAAATCTTCAAGAGTTAAGATCTCCCACCCACCCCGTTGTTGTGATTCCAAAAATGATCAATTTGACTAATCTCCAATCTCTCATGCACTAATAAAGGAGCATAATGAAACAAATTTTCATTTTAGTAAGTTGAATCTATCATATAAATGGATAGAGAATGGATGTATTACTTCGGGTGGGTTGAAAATAGATTCCTACACTCTACTGCATTCCCACACAAAACTACTTCTATATTCCCACCACACAATACTACTTCTATATTCCTTCTAGAGTGGGGATCTTAGATAGATTCAAGGAGGGACATAAAATATGAAATAGCAATAGTTTTTTATTCCTCCCACCTTAAAATAAGTAGTGGGCCTCGGGAAGAGTCAATTTAAACACTGGGCCATTAAAGTCAGTAACCAGATAGATGATTCTCATTAATAATAGAATAATGCAGAGTGACCATTAAAATTATTCTATGGTGTAATGAAGGCACCTCTGGTTCTTGTTATCACCCAATATATCACTTGTGCAAATCCTTCACAAGATGCAAGACAAGTGTAACATATGAAATTACTTTCCACTGTCACCTTAGCAATTACTTCCCTGATTTTAGGGAAGGATTGAAATCCAGCACAATGGAGGCTTCACTAGTAACCGCAAGGAATCCTATAAAAAGATTGAATCAAGTATACAACCTCCTATCATGGTCACTCAAATATACCACCACTTAGATCAAAGTTCAATGTAGACACAAGGTGGTTAAGAAATTCTAGATTTGTGCGTGAGGTGTTTAGAATAGTAAATGATAATTACTAAGTGAAGTATTTCAAATGATTGTCCTAAAACACTACAAATCAAAATAAAAGCTAAATCTTTCATAAAACTTGTGTTCGGAGATAATCACTTCAACAATAAGACAAGTTACAAGAATAAAAATATAATAGCCCTTTAAACAAGTAATCATGCAATGAAGATGACTAAAAATGGAAGTTAAAACTAGGGTTTAGATGAAAAATTATTGTTGAACTACAAAATGACATGAAACAACTTCAAACACTCAAGACGTCAAGTTCTACTTGGCTGGAAATTACAATGATCATACAATAAGTGATGGAAAGGAGTATTATATGGTGAATAATGACACAAACCCTAAATGTTAGGATACAAATGGTTGAAAATTGAAGAGGGGTTGCAGTAAAACCTAAATCTAACATACGAGATCAAAGGAGGAAGGAATTGGGGTTTAAGATCACTTTTCAAGAGAAAATACTATTGTAATATAGCTTTCTTGGGCATATGGAATCAAGAATGCAACTCACATGGAGAGCAAAGGCAAGAGAAATACCTAAGAATTAAATCCTAGGGTATTCCACTACAAATCCTAAGTAGCAACCCTCTAGGAGAGAAACTTTAGGTAGTCCACTACAAACCCTATGAGGCCATCCTATGTCTTCTAAATACCTATAATAAGATATCAAAATGGATTTTGGTTAAAACCATAGAGTAGTCCACTACAAACCCTATAAATTTAACCTATAAAAATAATACTAGGGTAGTCCACTACAAACCTTAGAAATACCCTTATGTCCTTCAAAAAGTTTAAAATAAATGATAAAAAGGGAAGGTAGTCCACTATAAACCTTCCTAGGGTTTCAAGACAAAGGTTTATCCAAGAAAATACAAGATAATATGCAATTATCACCACTTTGATAAAACATTTACTTAATACATCAAGAATAAACCATCAAATACTTGGAAAGAATACTTCCTAGGAAAGATCAATGATCATCAATGAAACCCTAACCATGAAAATTATCCAAAAATCTTTAAAAGAATCCACAAAATAATATCCAATATTGTGGGCATAAGTGATCCTTAGTGAAAGAGAAAGATAGAAGACGAGTGTAGTAAT
>CBVK0101253496.1:0-23969 GCA_900067695.1 Picea abies
ACTTATTAAAGAATTGTATTAAATGAGAAGAAACTAAAGTACACCATAAAAAAGTAAAATCTAAAAAGGAAATAGACATAAGCATGCAATATGAATACAAAGAACTTGATAACAGATTTCATCCCTGGTGGACTACATCTTCGGGTCCTGCTCTCAAATGGGTAGGTCTTTATATTAACTCTACAAAAGAATTGGGAAAAATACATAAGCATACCTCATTCTAGAGTTAAGCTACAAAATCTTTTCCCTGATAAAAAAACTAACATCACCACTGCGCTCGTGGTGTATTTTTACCTAAAAATGATTATCTCCATGCCTCAATCTAATTTTGACACTTTCAAACCCAAGAGACACACATGCTTTATTTTTCGTCCCACTGCCTCTGCAATAAATGACTCAACTACCTCGAAATATGTGCCAAAATCCATCTCGAAAATCATGCCCAATATGTACCATACGGTCGTGCCCTGGTCTGATCTCCTCTCTCTAAGCACTAGCAGAGGCCTCTTCTTATACAAAAATATGGCAGTTATGCAATAAGTGAATCGGTTGGCGCGTTGATTATTGGAGCTATATTAAGAACTTTGGTTAGCGGTGGTCCCAAAATCGAATCTCGTGGACTCCGCTTTTGTTTGGAATATTATTTGGCAGTTGGCAGAATAATTGGCAGAGATGACATGTCATTTTTGGTGGTGGTTTTGGCAGTTGGTTTATTTAAATCACGGGTGGATATATATATATATATATATATATATATATAGCGGAATATGCCATATATAGCAGAACTACCGCCATATTTGGTGGGGTTATGATATTTTATATTTTTTTAAAATATTCGGTCATAGGCCCTCCTTAGGGATTTTGAGGGTACCACGTGGCATCCGTTGATTTTCCCACCTATATGATGACGTCACCTCCATGTCACACCTCCATACCAGACACCTCCATGTCACCTTCGTACTAGACACATGGCATATTTTAGGTGGTGCCACGTGGTGTCACCTAAGGGTGCCACATGGCACTTTTTTATTGATCCACATGGTACCTTGAAAACATTATTGCCAAGTGAAACATGGAAGCCTCTAGTGCTTCTATGTGGCATGTTGACATCATCATGACATGTGTCATCCTCTGCGCTTTCCATGTAGGTTGTATGGATGCTAACGTCATTTGTACTGGATGTTGGCATCAACAGTATGGATGTTGACTAATCCCTGTTGACTGGGCTAGGTTGACCAAAACTTTGACCGTGAATATATTTTGATCCATAACTCCATTTGATTATTCATTTACACCATTAGAAATATTGCGACGCACTCTTCGCAATCATGCCATTTTCATGGAGTTTTGGGAACTTTGAATTTTTTCCCTTTTTCTATCTGTTGAAGCCATTCTGACTCCTGAGCATTCTAAGTTGTTCTTAGCCTTCTCTGGATCCTTTTTGGATCATGATGTTGTTGCTCCAGACTCATGATCTAATTATATTGTGCCAACCTCGTGTTATTGATGATGATGATGTTGATGTTGTTATTATAGATTTTATGATGATGATGATTATGATGATGTTCCAACTTCACAATGTGAATGATGATGATGATGATGGCATTCCATCTCCATGTTGTGAATGATGATTATGATGATACTCCAGCTCCATCCTGTGAATGATGATGTTATTGATGATGAGAAAAACTTTCGATGATTTATATATATTCTAGTCAGTGTTCCAGATATTGTTGATGTTGTTTCCCTCTCTCTCTCTCCTGATCATATTGTAGAATACCCTTCTTGTTAAGGGGGAGTGTTGAAGTATTGTAACTATAAAGAATATTCTACTTATTATTGAGCTATTATCTTATGGATCAATACCCTTTTGTAGATCGATCATGTTGGGATTTGTATAAGACCAAATCCCCTTTTGTGGATTGATCATTTCGGGCTTTGTATAAGACCAAATCCCCATTTGTGGATTGTTCAACCCTAATTATATGTTGCTAATTAAGAAGTCACCCCTCGGGCCTAATTAAAGTGGTTTTAACCACCAAGTGAAGAAATTGGCCCTGCTTGATAAAGAGACACCACTCTAGTGCATGTCATCCATTATAAATAAGAGTGGAAGGTGCCTCATTAGCTCAGTCACTCAAGTCACTCATCTAGTGTGCAAATTTGAAGGAAGTTGCAGTTGTTAGTTGCTGGAAGAAGGAAGAGAGAGGCGCATTACTCAGTGTTGGATATTCTCTAGTGTATGGTTTATTATATTGCCATTGTATTGCCTATCTATATTAAGGAAATTTGTTTTGGGTTTTCTCCCCTATGAGGGTTTCCCGGGATAGATGTTGTGTACCTTGTGATTGTGTATCTTTCAGTGATCTTTCTTATGCTATTATTGTCTAGTAATTTGAAAAGAAACTAATAGTTTCTCTAAATTTAACAGTAAATGATGTTTCTGCGGCAAATTTGATCTATATTTTTAGTCTCAATCCTTTCTTGTTGTTAGAGTCTTTGTGTATGGTGCCCATTGAAGGATTCTAAACATGATATTGGTCCAGGTCCTCACAGGGATTTGAAAAGAGGATTATTTTTTATAATTCAAAATGAAATCAATAAAGAAGTCAAATTGCTGATTTATGTCTCACTTGTGTATTATTATATTCCTTTTTTCAAATTGACATATAATTTATTACTTTTTCTTATATACAACACATATATTTTTTCCTTTTTTTTTACTTTCTCTTTTTGCACAACTAAATAATAACAAAAAAGACCAGCACTAGTTCCTAGTATTTATTACTTGTGGATCAAATTATTTTTTGTTTAAGGCTATAAAACCCAGGTGACATTACCAACTATATTACTCTAGCCAAGTAATATTAAAAAATGATTCAGTAAGGTACTCCATACCTTTTCCTCGATAGTGATGGACCTGTGAAATAAAAAATAAATCTAATTATTAGCTTAAAACGGATATGGCAGAATACAAGGGTGCATTATGGAGAAGAAAGAACTTTGTACAAAGATGAAAATGACTCATGGACCTGTGACAAAAAAAAAAAAAAAATCTAAGCGTGGGAAATATACAAAGGAAATTTTGTGAAAGACTTAATGCACTTATATGGGCCAAAAACTAGATCCAATTGTGGGGCAATAGCCTCCTGTGGGTTATCAAGAATACATAATATTGACCATTGGGCAAGGAGTCAGAAAAAAGAAAAGAAAACCAAAGTTTTGAAAATATGCACAAAGAAAAGAAAAATATGTATAGGTTGAGGCTGAAAGAATTTTTAAGAGAATAAATTTTTGAGATGCTTCCCATTGACTGGAAACATTTGTATTGTCCCTTTCATATATTTGAGAAGATAAGAATTTTTTCCAAGATTTTTTTCAATAATATATGGACCTATCCACAATGCTTCAAACTTTGTTTGGAGAGACATGTTTTCCTTGTCTTTATTCCACAATAATACCAACTATCCTTTTTGAAAATATTTTGTTGATGTACCTTGATCAAAAAATTTCTTGACAATGTGTTGTCTTTGACTCATTTTCCTCAATGATTCATTTATTTGTTCTTCCAATTGCATCAACTAATTATATCTTCTTTGTAGGGGAGAAACTTCATATATATCTTCAAAGTTCACAGCAAGAGTCAGGGCATTTAATTCCAAATGAATTCGCATTTTGGATTCTTTTCCATACACCAACGTATATGGTGAAGATCCAGTGCTATATTTTGGCATCAATATACTATCCCACAATGTATCAATTAATTATGTATCTCAATTCCTTTGGTTCACTGCAATTGTCTTTTTAAGAATTTAGATCAATTTTTTATTTGTTGAATCTGCCAAACCATTTCCTTGGGGATAACAGTTTGATGATTTCCCGATGATGATACAAAAATCCTCACCCACAAAATTTGTTAAACTTTGATCCTATGAAAATTGACCCATTATCAGTTATGAAATTTTTTGGAACTTCGAACCTTGATAAGATATTTTCTTTGAGTAAATTGATGAGCTCTTCTAAATCATCCCTTTTGAGAGTTGCAACCTCTTTCCCCTCTTTCCTTCAGAGACATACCATTTAGAAATTGGCATGATTTCAGATAAAATAAATATCCTTGTACCATTCTGATGTGGACGATGAAGACCTTGTTGAAATAGATATATCTCCATTTACTGCATCAATGTATTTCATCAGTTTACATAGTTCTAGTCCTCTAACTATTTTTAATGGCTTGATCTCAATATTGTATTCTTGAATCTTAGCAAGCTAGTTTTCCCATTTTCCTTCTCTCAACTATTGATTTAGCAACATATTCACTGGATAGGTTGGGACATAGATCATCACATGAGATTAAAGAATATAAGTCATGTAATCTGTCACCACTTTGACCAAAAAAAGAGCCTACTTCTATATCTCTAAATATCTTAATTCATAGTCATGCGGAGTTTTACTCGTGAAACTTATTGGAAATTATTATCCTTTGAGATTTCTTTTTGTGAGTATTGAGGAAATAGTTTCATCTGAAGAAAAAAAATATATTATGAAATCTTGATCAAAATTCAATCTGACAAGCACTCGGGAAGTGGTGATTGCATGTTTGATTTTGGTAAATGTTGCTTGGATTTCGTGAGTCCATTCAAACTTCTGATCTTTTTTCAACAACAGATTAATGGGATTTACAATGTTTTCATAATCTAGTACAAGTATTTGCACAAAGTTTATATTTCCAAAGATATATTGGAATCCCTTTTTGGATGTTGGAGGATTCAATTCATTGATTATTTTAATTCTTTCTGGATCAATATAGATCCCCTCCTTACTATGTACCCCAAACGTTTTCCCTCTGATATAGTGAACGGACACTTCTTCATATTTAGATATATTTCATATAATATGCAACGCTCAAATATTTCCCTCAAATTTTTGATATGTTCTTCTCTAATTTGTGAGTGAATGGTCAAATCGTCTTGATAGACATCCATGAACTTTCCATTTAAGTCTTGAAAAACGTGATCCATTTCTCTTTGGAAAGTTTCTCCAACATTGTTTAATCCAAAAGGTATGTGAATGTATGCATAGGTCTCCCAAAGTGTAAAAAAATATTTTTTTGGTCTGTCTTCTTCAGCAACCAAAACTTGGTTGTATCCAGAAAAACCATCAAACATGGACATCAAGGCTAAACTGGTGACCTGTTGTAGAAACATCTCCATGTTTGGGAGTGGATAATTGTCTTTGATGATTTCTCTGTTCAAATCTCTGAAATAAACACAAAGGTGAATCTCTCCACTCTTCTTTCTGAATATCAATGGATTTGATAGCCACTATGAATGTCTTATGGGAACAATTGTTCCATCCCTTTTTAGTTTTTCCAATTCAATATTTAATAGAGGCTTCATTTTATGATTTATCATTCTCATCTTATGCTTGATAGGTTTTGTTCCTTCTTTAAGGGGTATGATATGTTGAAATATGGACTTGTCATATTCTTTTAGATCATCATAATTCCAAGAAAAAACTTCATAAAATTATCTAAACAAGTATATTGATCAATTTATTGGTGTGTACAGCTAGTGCCAAGATTTACATACTTTGAAAATACATGAGTGTCAATGTTTATCTTTTCTGCCTCCTACACCTTCCTGACAGATGTCTCCTCCTTTGTGTCATGAAGTTTTTTTTTATCATGTCTCATGAAAAGTGATTCAAACCCAATACAATATTTTAATATAGATACATGATTTTGACCATCCATGTTTTTAGAATAATCATTCAAATCAACAAGAAAATCAACCAATTATTCATCATTTTCAGAAACTTGTAGATAATCTTGGTTGTCAGGTACTGAAGGCCTGAAAATTATCTTTACACGGAATTTATTTTGTCTCTAATAATCATCTAGATTGAATAAGGATGCAGCAACCACCAGGGAGTCATCCTTTTGATTTTTATCTCTAGGGATGAAAGAGATATTAAATGAATTCAAAAAGTCCATAAGTTCATTTACTCTTTTTTCATAATACTTCAGCTTCTCTTTATTTATCTTGTATTTCTTTTTAATATGATTTATGACCAGTTCAGAATTGCTAGTCACTATCAAATTTTCAACTTCCACTTGTAATGCAAGATTCATCCCTTGTATTAGTGCTTTGTATTCAGTCTCATTATTTGTGCATGGAAATTCTAGTCTGATGGAATGTGGATACATGATTGACTGTAGACTCTTAAAAAAAATCCCTACTCCACTTCCATATTGGGAGAAAGAGCAATCGAAGGACATCTTCCAAAAACCTTGAATGATTTTTCCTCTTCTTTCTTTGGAGGGTTGATTTTCTTAGGACTAAAAACAACATAATTTTCAATTCCTACTTCAATATAATTTTCCTTCGTTTCATTTTCTTTCTTCCTGAAGGATATTTTCTTTCTGGCTTCTCTAGGAATTCTATCCATTGTTTCATCTTTGTTGGGAAACATCATGCATCTTCCATCATTCATAATATATCCTCCAATCATTGACAACCAATCTATTCCTAAAGTAACTTCATATGGTGGAGGCAAGTCAACCACTCTGATGATAAAGACTTTTGTTATGTGCGGTGTTGCAATTATCCACGCACAAAAATGTTTAATCTCATTGTAAGCCAAGACCTTTATTGAATTTATTGCATAAATTATTTCATTAGTCTCATAATATTTTTTACACCCCATTCCAAGTGCCTCCATGACTGACAAGGGAACAATATTATTGGTTTCTCCACTATCTATCAAACAATTATGAAATAAAACATCATGGTTCTCTATAGTTATGTGAAACAATGGAACTTTTCCTTTTAGCTTGACTAACGAAGAATTGTGTTATTGCCTGGAATTGGTAACAACAACTTCTATCCTATTACTTGGTTCATCAAGAGTATTCAAAATTTTCTCTCTTTGTTGTGGAATTTTAACCACTTCCATGAAAGGAAAAGTGATTCTCAACTTAGTCTAATAATCAATCAAATTATAGGTCATTTTTTGTGTATCCTTGGCTTGATTTGAAATTGTTTGTTTCTTTGACATTTATACAGCATTTGCTTTTCTATTCTCTTTTTCTTTTTCAATATCTTCTTTTGATTTGAATTTATTGACTTGTGCTATCGGTTGCACAACATTTCCTTGGAGAATATTGGACTCTTCTTGTTTATTGAAAATATAAAAGGATGAATCACCTTCATCCATCTGAATTGATTCTAGAATTTCATCATGGATGATGTCAGATCCTTGATCGAAATTATCAAAAATGTCTTCTTCAAAAACTTGTTCCAACATGACAAAATTAGGTTTTTGCACTCTAGGTGCACTTGACCTATGCTATTTATTTTTGTCATGTGCTCTTCATTTGTGTCTTCATTCCTTGTTCTTTTTCCTTGGAAATGAATTCTTCTTTTCTCATGGGAAGGAAGCCTTGGGTTTTGATTTGTAGGGAAAAACAATTATCCTATTTTCAAGCATGTTAGCTCGCTCTGCATTTGTAGAATGGTTCTATTCATTTTTTTTATTTCCATTATTTGCCTCGTATCTTGAGTTGTGGAAGGATCATTTCTTACATTAGGGATAATACCCTGGAGGATTCCTCCATCAACACCTCAATTTTCAACATTTCTTGATGTGGATGGTCTTGGTTGGGATATAGAAAGAGTACCCATTTCTCTTTGAATTTTACCAAGGATTATGTTAGGATCAACATTGGTTTCAAGAGTCAATGCTTCCATCTGTTTGGCCCTCTGTATGGATTCATGTAAATATTATATATATGAATCTCTTATTGCATAATTAACATTTGGATACATTGCATTTTTATAGCAACCAAATATAACAAGGTCATTGGTCTTTGGTCTTGAGGAATCTGATTCAATGTCTTGAAAAATATCAGGTTAAAATATTTTATTATTTCTCCCTTTCTGATACGATTCAAGTAAAATTTGTGAACAATGTATGATAGGCTATAGGAGGTGAATACACACTCATGAACATTCATTCCAAATCATCAAATGAACTAATTGATTGTGCTGGGAGATATAAGTACCATTTGTATGTTTCCCTTGTCAAAGTCTGTAGGAATACTTTGACCATCACATCTCCATGCTCTATCATGTGAATATCACAGACGAAAAGGAATTGATCCATGTGTATTTTGAGACCTACAACTCCATCTCCTAGAAAACTTGGCAATACTCCTTGCGAGAGAGTCAGCAAAGGATGTTGTTCTCCTTGAAGATTGAGTGCATTATTTATATCCCTCCTCCTTGGGATTCTTTGTCTTTCTTCTTGATTTTCTAGAATATCGTTTCTATCTTCTCTGTCACCCATGGTTAAGGTATCTCTTATCCTTGATCTTTCATTGACTTCTTGAGATTGAAACTTTTTACTCTTACTTCTTGTGATTGGACCTTTGTAAGTTTCCAATTTTTTTTTGGATTCAATTCCTTCTTCTTTGTCTCCTCGTGATTTATCTTTATTCTTCACAAGCAAGTGTCTCCCATGAATTCTCAATCTCTTCTCAGATTCTAATTTTTGTTAGTACCAAAGTGTATAATTGATGCAAAACACTTGTTTGATTTCCAAGACCAACTTCTAATTGGGGTTGATTTGGCTAAAGTTGGGTCATTAGAATTTTGGTCTACGAAACCAACCTTTTGTTCTCCCCATTATGGTGTCCAAAAATGTTGATGTTCAGATTGGCCAAGATCCAAAAAGAAACTTCATACTCCTCTGTATTTTCTTAAATATAATCTTGATATCCTTGAACTAAAGTTTCAAAATGGGAGAAAATTGAATAGCAAACCTAAATATGTATTGCTCAATAAAAATGTAAAATATTACAAATCAAAAGATAATATATTCACAAAGAGAATTATTGAGAAGAGGACCAGGACACTTCAAATATTAAAATACAATACATGCAGGATATTGTATATAAATAAAATAACGATTATATGGAAAATGATAAAATTCTCACATCCATCACAACATCATAATTTTGATCATATTCATAGGAAGGAAAGACACGAATCCACAATTGTGAGAAATTTAAATGAGTATTTCATTCAAAACATGATAGAATATGGTAGGAATACTTCAAACATCCAATGCTCAATAACTTAGAGTTTCAGAGGCCATTTAAAGTACACCCCAAAAAATGTTTATTGGGAATCCAAAAATAATAATCTTAAAAGTTTTTTTTTCAATAAAAATAAAATAGCATTCGTCCAAATGGATTGGGATGGGGCTCACATGGACCTTAAAATGAAATTGAAACAGAGATGACCCTAAAAAGAAGAAATAAGGAAACGATCATAAATATGTTATGTTTTCTCAAGAGAGACAAGACACAATTGGATGAATCATGAATGAGACGAATAAAAGAATAGAAAAATTATGAAGGACGTGATCAAGTTTACTCACTGTGATGGATATATCCTCTCTCATTATCTATTTGCCAATGTTCCTTTTTTATTCTCTTTTATTGGGATTCTACGATTAGTTGTAACCACCATTTATTAATCTTATTTATTTATTTTTATTAAATCTTGCTTTAACCAATTTTCAATGTAATCCCTCATTGGTGCGATAGTTATCTCTTGCCTTACTCTTATGTCGAATAATAAATCCTCTATTTCTCAGTATTCAATTTAAATTTGATGTAAATTATATTATATATCCTCATTCTTGTTGACATAATTGACTAACCAACTTTCTACTTCAAACTCATAATACTCTGTCAAACTTTTATATCTTTTGATCGATGCATATTTCAATGATTCCAACATTTCCTCTAATTGTTCCTTGGACATGAATACAAAATTTAAAATTATTTCAGGTCATCAATTTCTTTGGTTGTTCCATCTTGATCCAAATCAACTAATTTTAGATAACATTATCCCCTTTTGACACTTATAGTGTCAAAATTAGCTAATATTTATGTTAAGCATTTTAATCTTTTAATCCAACATGATTTTAGTTGTTTTATACGTACTAGGGAGGGTAGGTATTCTTGTTTTCTTTTAATATCACTCATATTTTAAACTTTAATAACAAAATTATTAATTTCCCCTTTATAAAACTCCTCATAATTGTCCAAATCATCTTGAATGAACCATTTCAAATTTGTCATTTTTTATTCCAAAGAAACAAAACTATTCACTAGTTCCCATGTATCAAGAATTAAAGACATTATCTTCTCAATGTTTTTCCCAACATACCTTCTGACTACAACAAGTAATTTTGATGCCCATTTCAATTTTGAACTAGATGTTGGTTTTCCCTCAAGAGTCTTCCATGGTTTCATTGTAACGATTGGGCTTGTGAATATGGGTGGAGGCATTAAGGAAATCTCCAATTCTTTAATCATGTCCTTGAGAATAACATTTTCACTCTCCATATCACCTACAAACATTTTAAGGGCTTTGCCTAAATATTAAAGGATTTTGCACAATATTTGATGGAGAAACTCTATTTAGGTCAATTTTTGAGCTTAGCTTTCCTTGATATTTTTTATTTCTTGCATTAGTTTACTAAAACACTAATTTCTTTGAAAATTTATCAAACAAACTATGCAGACTCATGGAATCCTCAAATAAAATTGGTTCTTGTGTGACCATTTCTACTACAACTTCTCTACTTTCTTGCACTCTTTGCTCGTCAACGGGGAATTTTGTGTCTTCAATGTTTGCATCAAGATCCATGTCTTCAAGAGAGATTTCATCTTCAAGTTCAACCTTGTTCTCTTCTTCCTGATTTGTTTGTCTTTTTCTCTTAGTAACTAGAATTTTATGAGGTTGCTCCATACTTCCCTTAGGAAGGTTAGGGTCACCTTCATCATCGGAGTTGTCAATTGAGGATTTCTTCTACTCTTGAGCTATAGATTAGGTTATTTGTTTTGATGGGCCACTTTTTTTTAAACATTGGAAGGTCGTGTAGTCCTTTCATTTACAACATTTCCATGTTGTTGATGTGGTTCAGTGGTGTTGACCTTGGTTTCAATATCTTCCTAATTCCTTTCAATGGGAAGCACCTAAGGACTCTGGTTATCCCCTTCTTCTTCTTCAAATAAAGAAGTATTTCCAAATGCAATAATTTACCTCAAAAAAATCATATGATTCATGAATGTTTAGCAAGGGTCAAACCCTTTTACTTCATTTGCTAACTTCAAGTTAAATTGGTCAAATTGAACAGAAAAAGCATCAATGTTTGTAATGTTTTGCAATACAATTTCTCCAATCTTCTAGGGAAGAGGGATTAATTTCCTTTTCCTTTTTTCAAGAAATAAATGAGACCAAAATCTATGTTGTTTGCACACTTCTACTACAAACATTTTATCTGACACATAGTATGGCAGGTATGATGGTTTTTCTTTAGAGAAATAAACCTAGATGACACTAAATTGTTCCATTTCTTCGAAATTTCATCTTTTGTCTAGAAATGTTGTTTCTTCTAAAGATAGTCTTGAGGTACTTGACCCAAAAAACATCTTCTTAAAAGGAGAAACAAATGAATTATGTACTTCGTAAAAATGGCACATAGCCTTTTGTTTTCATCAGGCAAGGTACCATGTGTGTACTAAGTCAATTTTTCAATTGACATGTTTTGGTAAATGAAACCATTTAAAAACATGATAGTATGTGATAGAAAAGATTAAATACGAGGACATATAAAATTTTGTGTTCTGACTTTAATTTGATAATTCAAATTTTGTTCACCACAAATAATCTTCACCCAATTGAAAACTACTTTTTCATGAATGTAGAAATATAATATGTATAGAGTCAAATGAGGAATTTTATAAGTTGATTCTTTTCCCGCGACCCGAGTGAAAATACATTTCATTTCTCGGTAAGGATACCTTAGCAAATTAACCTGGATAGTGGTTAAGTCTTCTGGCATCATGGCCAGATCTTCAAGATATTCTTGCAAGAACTCGAGTCCACCATTTCTCTCCTTTAAGAACTATTTAGCTTCATCCCCTTTAAATGTAGATGTTAGCTCTGGAAATCTAACCATTCTTCTAAAAATGAAAGGACTTAAAGAAATTGGGGATTCACCATGAAGTTGAATTATCCATTGGTTTTTATCACACTTCTCTATACACCAAGAAACTTTTTCTTTGTAGTCGAATACTTCAGGAACACAACTTGTTGAAGCAATATTGGATGTCCAAATATGATTATAACTTCTCTCAGGGAGTGGCAATGTCGAAGAATACTTATAAGCTCTTGATAACTAGAATTTTTGGTCCTCTCCTCCAAAAGTATTGAGTGTATCTTCATATAAATGCTCTTTCCTCCTGGTTTTCATGCTAAGTGAAGTTCGCAAACTATTGTGAAATTCATTTTTTCAAATTTTTTTCATTAAAGTAATCCTATTTATTATACAATACTTTGAAAACTTTGGTTTGAAGAAATGTTAATACGAAAGGACCTTAAAATTAATTGATGGAAGTCTCAAGAACAATGTCATTAATTACAGACTTTTTAGACTTAACCATTTGTTATCTTTGTGAGATTCATATTAAATATTTATTGGAGAATGTGATAATATGAAAAAAGGATTTACTGCGAGGTGGCCGAGGATCGAGGGTAAATGCAAGAGAAGATAGAGTGATCGTGAACCTGCGGAACCACAGTGAAAGATTGTGAAAATGACTAAGTATGATAACTCAATCAGGATCGGGGGTAAGTGAAACTCACAAATGAAATCAATATGAACCTGTGGAATCGCAATAGAGAACTTCAAGAAAATATTCTCCAAGTGTTGGTATAAAATGAGGGCAGCAGAACAAGAGAGTGCACTTAGAAGGTTGTGGAGCTTTGGAATTTGAAAAAAGATAAGTGATGAACCCGCGAGATAAAAAAATAATCTAATTATTGGTGTGAAATGGATACGATGGAATGGAAGGGTGCATTATGGAGAAGGCATAACTTTGTACAAATATGAAAATTACTCATGGACCTGTGACAAAACAAAAAATAATCTAAGCATGGGAAATATACAAAGGAAAATTTATGAAAGACTTAATGCACTTATATGGGTCAACAATTACCACTTTGATTTTCCTAGAAGTCATCCTTTCAACCCAATCTACCAAAGTTCAAGTTGCCCATGTCTTTTAGTTCTGGACCGCTTCTGCACAATTGTTTCTTCTGCTAAATCTTCATGACCATCTGGTGCTAAGTCCTCTATGGAAAGTAGGACCTGCTCCTCCTCCTAATCCAACATGGAAGGCTCATCGAGTTTGATATTCTCCACATTATTTATTGAGTAAATGTGCATGTATGGGGATATATTGAGTCTGTAGGAATTATCTCCCACCATGTCCAATACCTCAAAAGGACCATACCACAGAGCCTTGATTTTCTTACCAGGACCATGAAGTATTTCCGTATTCAACTATAACCATAATTTTTCTCCCACTCTAAATGTTCTCTCTATTTTTTGTTGGTCATTCCTAACCTTATACTTTTCATGTGACTTCAAAAATGTCTCTTTTACTTGCCAATGGATCTATATGATCCTCTCAACAATTTTTTTATTTTAATGCATCTCATGTGAGGTCCTCCCTCACTCCTCCTTGTATTCCATATACAAAATCTAAGGATGAAGGTGGAAAATACCCAAAGCAAGTTTCAAAAGGTAACTTACCAATAGAAGTGTGGAATACTCAGTTATAAGAGTGTTGTATATAGATCAAATTTGGATCACAGATCTTCAGATGATTCTGATTATAACCCCTCAGAAGTTGCACCAAAGTCTTGTTGACTATGAATGTCTTCCCATCTATATATGGATGGAATTTTGTAGACCTCTTCAACTTAGTGTCCATATTCTCCCACAATGTAGTCCAAAATGCACTAAGAAATATAGTATCCCTATTTGAGATGATGCTCCTTGGTATCCCAAAGTGAACCCATAACTGTTCAAAGAACAAGTTTGATGTTCTTTGTCCCTTGATTCTCTTTTTACAAGGCATGACCACAAATAAATATTCATGTCCCTTATGGTTGGTAAACCTCCCACAAAATCCACAGAAATGCTTTCCCAAGGTCGAGTGGGTATAGGAAAGGGATGGTATAGACCTTGCTTCATGTTACTGGCCTTGCTAGTACAACAAAGTATACATCCTATAATATATTGTGCTACATCTTATTGCATTATGGGCCAGTACACATACCTTTGTAAATTGGCAATTTTCTTCCCAACACCAAAATGCCTTGCAATCTTGGAGGTGTGAGCCTCTCTAATAAGATATAGTTGTTCACATTTAGGGACACAAAGCTTGTCAAGCTTGTAGAGTAAACCATTCTAGAAATGATATCCAACCTTTTCCTCACCTTATTTTATATTAATTTGGCCCTATAGTTGTTGAAACACCTCCTTGAAGTCCTCATCTTCTATGTATGCCTTTGTGTATGCATCATGGGTAAAAGTACATCAGAGGTCAAAAATTTCTAGTCTTGGATGTGGGTGGTTGTGAAAGAATGTATTTCAACTTGTTTGTGTTTCCCTTCTTATAATTGATGACTAGATGAAATTATATTAAAAACCCCATCCACTTGTAATTCCTAGTTTTTTGTATCTTACTCTAGGCCTGTAAACACTGGAGTGGTTGGTGATATCTATGGATAATGGTATCCTTTCCCATTATATAGTGCTTCCACTTATTGGAAGCTTGAATCAGGGCATATAATTCATTTTCATAGGTAGGCTAGTTGAGAACCACCTAATGAAATACTTTAGAATGATAGAAGACTAGCCTTCCTCCCTACATTAGTATTGCTCCCTTGGCATACCCAATTGCATCCATCTCCACTTCAAAGGGATTATGAAATTTTGGTAGAGTGATCATTGATGCTTGATTGATCTTTATTTTAAGCTCATAAAAGGCCTTATTCTAATCCTTCCCCCACTGGCTGTTATGGCGTGGAGTGGTGCAACTCCACTGAAAATGAAGCTATGAAATTCCATAAGTATTATGTTTCCCCAAAAAAAATCCTAACTTCAGTGAAATTTGTAGGAAATGTCCATTTCATGATGGCCTCCATATTTGTGGGATCTATCTTGAAATCTCCTTCACCAATCACATACCCCAAATACACCAAAGGTTGCTGAGAAAACTCACTTTTCTTGAGAATGGCCAGCATCTGGTGCTTTTTCGGAATCTCTAACACTTGCATAAGATGTGAGATGTGTTCCTCCAAAGCAATGTTATTAAACAGTATATCGTCAAAATAAAAAATAACAAATGAATCTAGATCATGGCATACAACATCATTCATTAGTCTTATAAATGTAGTCAGTGTGTTCCATAAACCGAATGGAATAACCAACCACTCATACAAACCTTTCCTTTTCTTGAATGAAATCTTCTAGGTATCTTCTTCTTTGAATCGTACTTGGTGAAATCCTGATTTCAAATCCATCTTAGAGAAGTTCTTACCATGTTGCAGTTGGTCCAACATATCATCTATTGGATTAATGAGAGGGGGGGTGAATCAGTAATAGAGAAATTTAATCATTTTTCACCATAAAATGCAAGTGTTATATCAATGTATCATTATCATCCAATAGTTGCAGAGTAAATAAACAATGAACAAATGAGCAATCACACACATACACAGTACATCAATGTTTTACATGGGATAAAACCACAAAATGTTTTTTCTTATATGTATTTAAGAATTACATTCATTGGAAGCACCAACTTCCTTTGTTTTCCAGTTGCAACTGGAAGAAGGATCCAACCCCCTATTTTCTCGGGATACAACCTGAGGGAAGCTCCAACTCCCCAATTCTTTGGCTACAACCAGAAGGAGGCTACAACCCCCTATGTTATTCCGCTACAACTGGAAGATGGCGACAACCACCTGTCCTTGCCCCATCCAACTGCCCTAATGTATAAGTAGAATGATGGAACCCTTTTCACACTATCACTGTGAGATATACTATTGTAAACCTGTACCGTGCATCAACCTGTACCTCAACCTATAATCAAACTGTACTACAAACAAGTGCATCAATCATGCACCAACATGTACCTCAACTTTTCATCAACCTGTAATCATCATTTACCATAAACAAGTGCATCAACCATGCACCAACCTGTAACTTAACCTGTACCATAAACGAGTGCATCAACCATGCACCAAATATGTACCAATCATGCATAAAATACACATCAACTATGACTCGTCAAGATGTACCAACATCATCAACTATACACCTCATGTGTGTTCCAACTCATCAACTACTTGTCTCAACCATGTACCCAACATCTACCTCAACCATAAACCAAATACATATACCAATATAACCATCAAAATTTCTCTAGAAATACATCACACTATACATAACCAAATACCATAAACCATTACATCAAACCATGTGCCACAACCTCATTATTATACAATCTCTATCTGTAACATACTTCAACCAAAATCCCTCATCAATTTCATCATCCAAATCTGATTTGTAACTTTGTAATAGACCTGGTGTATATGAGCACATACCTAAAAATCTTCCTTAAGTTTAACAACAAGAGACTAGAATTTTATCAAACTTTACTTTAGTCTCACATGACTAATTTTGGATTAGTCAACAACCCTAACTTGCAATAATCATAACTATGTACCTATAATGAATAAAGATCTGAAAATGTTACAAAACGTTCTACAACGTATTTTATACAATTCCTCTAGATTTCACTACTTGGAACCTCTCAAAAAAGGAGTTATATAAAAAATGTCATACCTTGTTGAATTCTGGCTTATTCTAGAGAGTGAACTTGTAGAGCATTCCCTGAATGGAATATTTGTTGTATGGATCTGAAAATTGTACACAGAATACTAAATACTATACTCTAACCAACACATGTGGTCATACTTAATTTGGATCTATTATGAAGAAGTTATGATGTTTTTACCCAAAACACTTGTTTTAGACTAGTTTCAAGACTAGCCACAAACCCTGTTTTCCATGGAGTGTAACTCCAAAAATAAAATGACCCACAATTTTAAATTTGTACCCCAACTACTTGGATATGTTTCCTCAAAGGCCTCCCAATTTCATGGTCCAAATCATTCTAGAAAAAAATTATTGCAAAAATGGTGAGATGACTTGTAAATAACATACCTTAGAAAGCATCATCAAAAGAAGTTATCCTCCCTTGAATTTCATCCTTATTTACTTCACCTTCCCTCTGAAATTCAGCTTAGATATCCTTTGGTTACCTTAGTCACCTATAGGTATTCAATATTCTCAAGTGTGATTAAAATGAGAGAGCCTTGCCTCTTATTTATGTTGGGTATGTGTTATATTCTTTGCATGAGTAGTAGTGTCTGTGTTGCGCCGAGCATGCAGGGGGGTTAGAGGAGGGGGTTTTAGGGCCCCCTTGGGGGTTGCAAGTGGTGAAGCCCCCCATGCGGGGGTTAAGGAGCAATGCCCCTGGAAAAAAAATTACCTCAAGAAACGTGTCACATATTTAGGTGGTTTTTCGACACATGTTTTTTTGCCGATGGTTTTCTATTTCCAGTTAAGGAATTAAGGTTGTTGATTAATCTATGTCATTTGGTTAGGGTTTTGGATTCCACTGTCTCCTATATGTATATTTTATAGTAAACAATGTATCATGATGAATGAATATAGAATATGTTGGTTTTCCAAGTTTGGGTTTCCAGGGGAAAAATCTTTGTGTAATGTTTGTATTTACCATTGTATATTTTATGTTCTTTTACTGAAAATCTATTTGTAGTAAATATTGTACAAGGTTAAAATCTACATTTGTTATCAGAGCTTTGTTGGTTTTAGGGGGACACCTTTGCGGCCAAGGGTTTGGTTCGGGACTGTGATAAGCCTTGTTACAGTGGGAGATCTGTGGTATTGATTTTTCAAGTGAAAAGAAATGGCAAGCAATTCGAAGATGGAGATTGAGAAGTTTAATGGGTAAAGTTTTGAGTTTTGGAAGCTCAAGATGGAAGATTTGTTGGTGGACAAAGATCAGTGGATCATGGTAGATATAGGTACTGCACCTACAGGAACTTCAACATATGACTTGAAAATTTTGGATTGGAAGGCAAAGATCATAATTTGACTGTCTCTCCAATTCAGTGTTACTGAATGTGTCAAAGGAAGCTAGAACCAAGGATTTATGGAAAAATTTGGGGAAGTTGTATCAGTCTAAGTCCCTAGTAAATAAACTATTCCTTAGAAAGAAGTTGTATAACCTGAGGATGAGATATGGAGACTCAGTGGCAGAGAATTTGAACGCCTTAAATACTGTGGTAAGTCAGTTACTATCTGTTGAGATTAAAATTTCAGATGAAGATAAATGTATCAGTTTACTGTGTTCTTTACCAGACTCATGGGAGAGACTTGGGGGATAATCTGGTTGTGTCCATAGGTAGTAATAAAACTTTCTTGAAATTTGATGAAGTAGCCTCATCCTTGTTTTCGGAGGAGATGAGATGGAAGAATATATCTAAGTTATCAAGTGGAAGATCTAAGTCTAAGGGTAGATCTAAATATTCTGGAAAGTTTGTAAAGGTATGTTGGAGATGTGGAATAGAAGGGCACTACAAGAAGCAGTGTATATCCAAAGTTGAGAAACATAAGGGATCTGAATAATCTCCTTCTACAGAAGAAAATACCTCCAAGGAAGAAGGAGGGTATGTGTACTTGGCTTCTTCATGTAAACATGCGAATCATGAGGAATGGTTGGTTGACTCAGGTGCATCCTTTCATATGACTCCCCACAGGGAGTGGTTCTGTGAATATGAAAGGTATGATGGAGGTAATGTTTTCTTAGGTGATGATTTGACAACCAGAATCATAGGATGAGGAAAATTCAAGTTAGGCTCATTGATGGAAGGATTAGAACATTGCCTGGTGTTCTGCACATCCCAATTTTGGCTAGAAATTTGATTTTTGTAAGAAAAATGGACGATGCAAGGGTAAAAACAATATTTGAAAAGGAAACCTACAAGATGGTTAGAGGAGCAATGGTGTTGTTGAAGGGATTTCAGTTTGGAAATATGTATAAGCTACAAGGAATCACTACTAGTGATGGGTGTAATAGTTCCATTGTTCTTGATATTATATTTGAAGAAGAAAGAACTCCTACAGTCTCTGGAGAAAAGGTTATGTTGTGGAATCAAAGACTGGGGCATATCGAAGAGAAGGGTTTTCAACTACTACACAGTAAATTTATGGTTGAGGGTATGTATAACTGCTCTCTGGATTTTGATTTATGTGAACATTGTCTATATGGGAAGAATAATTGGGTAATATTCCCCTCTCATGCAACGAGGGCAGAAAGAATTTTACAGCTAGTTCATAGTGATGTTTTTGGACCTGTGTCGATCCCATCATTAGGAAAATATTTGTACTGTGTCTCATTTATAGATGAATTATCGAGGAATACTTGGATATTTTTCCTCAGGAAGAAATCTGAAGTCTTTGACAGGTTTAAAGAGTTTAAGGCTCTTGTTGAGAATCAAATAGAGAAAATAATTAAGGTGTTGAGGACAGATAATGGCGGAGAGTTCTGCGGGAATGAATTTGAAGAATTATGTAAGAAGTTTGGTATAGAAAGGAAAAATACTACTTCATATACACCTCAGCAAAATGGAGTTGCAGAAAGGATGACTAGGGTGTTGATGGAAAAATCAAGGTGCATGCTTATTGGTGTTAGGTTAGGGAAAGAATTTTGGGTAGAGGAAGTGGGTATTGCATGTTACCTAGTCAATAGATCACCCTCATCAGGGTTGGATGAAAATACTCCAAAAGAGGTATGGAATGGTAAGTAACCTTCTCTCACACATCTCAAGGTATTTGGTTGTGATGCATATGTTCATGTTCCAAAGGAAAACATGAGTAAGCTAGATAAGAAGGTCGAAAAGTGTATCTTTATTGGATATAAAGATGGTCTCAAAGGTTATAAGCTTTGGAAACTATTGGCCATTGACCAAGTTTTGAGGATCCTTGGTCATGTTTGACCTATTTTTGGGACTTCAACAGGTTGTCAAAGGTGGAGTGAAAGTCGAAGCAGAGATCGCGAGATCTCTGCCCCTTTTTAGGGATTTTTGGGTTTTGGGATTATGTAACAGGTATGGGGATGTCGGCCCATGGGTTTACCCATGTTTAGGCCCTCTTTATAATGTTTAAATAGAATTCTAGATGATGTAAAAGAAGAGGGGAAGAAGAGGTTTTTGGTGTTATGCTAAGTGCAAGCGATAATTGTAAATTCTTTGTGCATGTTGTGTGAGATTTGCAAGGATAAGAGCAAGAGATTGTAAGAGACTACGAAGAGGATTTGTGTTGTAACTTAGGGAAAGAGGATCTAGTGGAGTGCACGTAGATCTCATGTCCTTTGCAAAGTAAGATATCATGGTTCTGTGCATGTAGAATATTGATAGAAATAAATAAAGAAGAAGAGTTGGTGGAGGTAGCCCTAGGGTGGGGGTGAACCGTGTATCTCTCATGTTGTGGTTTCTTTGTGATTTATGGTTGTTCTCTTATTTATGTGGTTAAATGATTAGTGCATTGATATATGCTTAGAAGATTCTAATATGATAGCTTAGTGTTGAATAATGTGAATGAATGCTAGATCTGATATACGTTGGTATGCTTAGCGCTTGAATCTATTGGACCTGTGTGAATACTATGTTGATCTATTATTAGGGTTTAGCTGCGTTGTAGAATAAGACTGAATATTAATGAAATATAACTACTAAGTGATCTGTTAAGGTGTTACAATCATAGATCTGTGTCCCAGCTAAGGTTGCGTACATCTTAGTCATGCAACTACCCTTGCCTCTACCTCAGGTGAGACTTCATTTTCTTTGTAGGTGTTGCTGAAAGGGCCAGTAGTTAGGGTTTTTTTGGTGCATTTTTGTAAGCATTGAACCCTGGGTATACCCCTGTGCCAACAAATGGTTTCGTTTCCAGGACCTAAAACTGTGATTGTTGGGAACTATAGAAAAGAGAAATCCATGTGTGTAGATCTATTTCCTTAGTGCACAGTATTCTACTTGACCTGTGAAGCTCTATGCCAAGAAGAAAATTCAGATCTAAAGAAAAGAGGTAAGACCTGAAATCTTTGTGCTCTGATAAAGGTAAGAATAGTGAAAAGTTTTGATTGAAAAGGTAAGATAAGTGGACATTTTTGTTTCAAAAGTATAGATCTAGGTATGTTTGATAAATTTTGTCCTAGCTTGGAAAGTAAGGCACAAATAGATGAAATAAAGTTTGATATGAGTCGATCTGAAAAAAATAATGAAAGATATGTTATTCCTATGCATAGAAAGAATGTTTGGACTAACAAATGGATGCAGGATCCTAGGAAGATTTTTTTGCAGGCTAGCTACTATGATCCTAGTGCACAGTACAAGAAAGACTGGGAATCATTTCAAAGAAAGAGAGGATTAACTCTTTGTTACAATTGCAGAAGATCGAGACATCTTGCTAAGGAATGCCCTAGTAGAAGACTTAGTTTTCTTTGTTGTAAATCTATGGATCATGAAGTTTTAGATTTCCCTAGAATGATGGCTAAGCTTGATAGAATGAATATGAGAAAAGAAAACCCTGAGGAAGGTCAAGAAACTAAGACCATGGCAGAACCCCAGAAAGAATCAGAGAATGTATTGCTACAAATGAAAGAAACCCTAAATGATCATATAAATATCAACTTATCAAAGATATTCCAAGAAAAAGAATGCATAGAAGAAAGAATAGGAGACTTCGACATTGACTGTGCTCTATATGAAGAAACATAGGCAAATATCATGACAGAAAGAACTTGGGAAACTTTATGAAAGCCTACTATGATTCCTTCATTGGGAGGAATAGGATTATTTAGAGGAAAGTTGATAACCCTGTGTGGAAGACTCACCCAGATATCTATGAGTGCTCAAGGAACCTCAACAAAGGAATATTTTGAGATTGTTAAATTTATTGAGAATAGCGCCCCATTTTCTATATTACTAGGAAAACTTGGATTGAAATAGATCAGGCTAGAAGGAAAGAAGAAGAAGTCTTAGAGCAGAAGAAGAAAGAACTAAAATATTTCATGACTAGGAGGATAGCATGCTTGATTGAAGAATAGGAGAATAGATCAAAGCTAATTAGAACTAGAAACTTAGATGTCGAATTTGAAAGAACACAAGCAGATGCACAGACGAGTAGAACACCTACCCCGAAAAGAGAAGACATATTTCTCTCTAACCCTATGAAAGAATCTCAACAATGCAAATTTAATATGCCAAAAGGAGATAAGAATCATAATGGAAAGAGGATAACTGAGACGAAGACTATAGGGAACTTCGTCAGGATATCAGAACAATGCAACGTGGTGAAAAAATATAGTTGTTGAAAGCATTATAAGTGAGATCGGAAGAGAATCAGAGAATGTATTGCTACAAATGAAAGAAACCCTAAATGATCATATAAATATCAACTTATCAAAGATATTCCAAGAAAAAGAATGCATAGAAGAAAGAATAGGAGACTTCGACATTGACTGTGCTCTATATGAAGAAACATAGGCAAATATCATGACAGAAAGAACTTGGGAAACTTTATGAAAGCCTACTATGATTCCTTCATTGGGAGGAATAGGATTATTTAGAGGAAAGTTGATAACCCTGTGTGGAAGACTCACCCAGATATCTATGAGTGCTCAAGGAACCTCAACAAAGGAATATTTTGAGATTGTTAAATTTATTGAGAATAGCGCCCCATTTTCTATATTACTAGGAAAACTTGGATTGAAATAGATCAGGCTAGAAGGAAAGAAGAAGAAGTCTTAGAGCAGAAGAAGAAAGAACTAAAATATTTCATGACTAGGAGGATAGCATGCTTGATTGAAGAATAGGAGAATAGATCAAAGCTAATTAGAACTAGAAACTTAGATGTCGAATTTGAAAGAACACAAGCAGATGCACAGACGAGTAGAACACCTACCCCGAAAAGAGAAGACATATTTCTCTCTAACCCTATGAAAGAATCTCAACAATGCAAATTTAATATGCCAAAAGGAGATAAGAATCATAATGGAAAGAGGATAACTGAGACGAAGACTATAGGGAACTTCGTCAGGATATCAGAACAATGCAACGTGGTGAAAAAATATAGTTGTTGAAAGCATTATAACCATTAGCTCGATGCCCCAAATGGTTAGAACAACATTTAAGGCTGGAAATACCACTATCAGACCGTTGGGATTGTGTCGCAACTAACAGAACCATGTTGATGAAGGCCTCTCATTTGTTGGAGAGACCTGTTACAGTGCTATCTACTTATTGCGAATTATATCATAGCCAAATCATTGCTACCGCGCTGTGTTTAGTAAGATCGACATCGGTTCTATTTCTTTGAGCACTCATTCATCCATATGAGTTATCTGATCTAAGAATGCATGTCAGACGAGCCCAGTGCCACAGAGAAAATCATCAAAGAAGTTATGATTGACCTCATGGCTGAGAAAGTGATGTTTGTAGGTATTCAAGCTTCCTCGATGAGAGGATTCCAAGCCTCTTCATCGAATTCTCATGGATCTAGACCATCCTGATCGGCAGGAGAGAAAAGAACCAAGCATCGAGATGACTTGGAAAACATGAAGCTAATACCGACCATATTACCTGACTACATCCCGCCTCTAGCTAGCATGGTGAGTCATGACAGTGTCCCAAGGGACTTTGATTACACCATGTTTATTGTGTACCTCTCGAAGGGGATACATGCAATTAAAACACAAAATGATAATATCGTGACATTGAAGTTCATCGACTTCAACCTAGGAGACCACAAGAACCATAGTATGCTTGCTCCTTACAAATACTTGACTAGGAAAAAGGGGCTCGAAAATAATCCCCCGGTCATGGACTATGAACCTCACGCAATCCACCCTCTTGAATGTAATGAAGATTCCACACTTTGGAAGG
>CBVK0101253525.1:0-11651 GCA_900067695.1 Picea abies
TTTAATAGCATAATAATATGGATCACTTGCGAGCAAGTGTCCTCAAAGAATAAGTTCCCTCAGTGCACTAGAGTGGGATGTTACAATAATAATGTTAATGGTTGTAAGAGGAATGGAATTCATACGCAAATGGTCATCATAATTCCTTTGAATCATCCTAACATGTGGACTTTTCAAGAAATTTGGAGTTCTAAATCCTACTCCTTCCTTTTTAGTAGAAGGGATTGATCCAATTTTCATTTCACCTCTCAAATTCCCATGAGGAACAAGATATGGATCTTTCACCCATGCCCCCATAGATTGTTCAGAGATCTCTTTTCTTTGCGACATTAGTTTATTCTTTGAAGTAACTGAGTGTGACAAATCATATCACCCGTGGAGAGGAAGACTGTACTGATTTGAAATATTCCCATACTAATGGAATCTTCTCCATTGAAAAGGGACTCCTTCATGATATAGTTTCTACTTCAAGTACTTTGCCAAGAGATTAGTTCCAGTTCTTTAATTAGGCCCTCCTAAATTTCCAAGGACACAAGAATCCTAGCCACTACCATATTCCCATATTTTAGGAAGGACACATCTACCTCCAAGAAAGTCCCCAAATAATTTCCTAAATCTGATAAGCTTTTCTTTTTCCATAACTCCATAGGTAGACCTGGAATCCTATCTCAAATCAGATCAACATCCACTCGCTCACTGCTTGCGTTGAAAAAATGTGACTATTTTTTAAGAATGATTGGATTGGAATCAATGTTGCACATCTATTGAAGAACCCAATCAACCTCAGTCATCGACCTAAACTTGAAACCAAACCAACCCAAATTTAGGGTTTGAACAAAGGGAGCCTTCCCTCAGTAAGATGTCTAAGAGTTCTCTACCCATTTCTATAGGATCTTGATATTGAAACTATGTGCACACGTTATTCCCACCAAAGATGATTTTTCCATATCCACCACCTCGATTTATGATATATCAACTCCGAGAATGAGTTTGAGTTCACCTATATTCTTCAAACCCTTACTTTTCCATCGCCTTAGGAAGGATTGTTGATACCGGTAAGATTTGTGTGTTAGGACTAGGGTTACTATAATAGGGTCTCTAGTTGCCATAATAAATTATAGTCTTAGACTTCTTGCAGCACTAGAGTGGGGAGACAAAGAAACAATCATTGAGTCAAAAAATGTTGTTGGACCCAAAGATCCACCACTACCAGGAAATATCATGAGGCTCATTTCATAAGAACAAAAAAAACCTGATGAATCTCCACCAAAAATCTCTACTGCAAGAATTGAACCAAGAAAACCCAGAACTAAGAACCCTACATCACAAAGCATTTCTCTAACTTAGTTGATGACATACATCCAACTGGTGACTTCAAAATGTTTTGTCCTCACTAGGGATTAGTGGATTAGTCCATGATATCCCAAACCTCCTCCATAGACATCCACAATAATGCAAGGTGGATGCCTCTTGATATGATGATGATCTAGCTATAGATCCATGCATAAAACACCAAAACCAATCATAGAAACACCTACTGAAAGTAGAGATGACATGCTAGGGTTTCCACAGAGCACTCCCCCATTCGTGATCAAAAACAAAAAAAGGTATATGTTATGATTTAATGTTCTAAAAATGATAAAAACTCAATTAATATACTCATCTTCTATGGGGAAACCTCCTTTTACAATATATCCAATCTAGAAGACAAAATGAAATACTTATACAAATGATTTTCCTTTATTATAAATAGTAGATAAAGTGAGCATGATGTAACCTACCACTAATCAAACCTAATCATAAATAATAAACTAATAATAAATGGGTGTTAGGGTCTTAACATAGGGCCTTGAGGGACTTAACATAGCCCCTCTCATTTAAAAAAAAAAATTCCCTTAAATATGGTAATTGAGGGTGTTTCTGCATGAACTATTCATTTTCCCATGTAGATTATTCTAGAGACATATTCTTCCACTTGATTAGGTACTCCATAATTTTTTTATTTCATAGATATATAGAATGCCTATCTATAAAATTTTCTAGTTCAATAATCAACTTCCCTTCTCCATCTAATTCTGGAAGTTATGTCTACACTAGCATAGTTTGTCCCAAAACATTTTTTCAAGAAAGATACATGAAAAAACTTATGAATGCGAGAAGGAAAATCTAACTCATACACCACTTGTTCAATATTGTAGGGTACATAAAATTTTGCAGCTAATTTTTTATTCTTCTTCAATTTGAGAGTATATTTCTTATAGAGTTGCAGTAGAAAAAATAACCAATCATCCTCCTCAAATTGTCTTTCACTTCGATGTTGATATTGTTGCGGTTCCTCATCCTATCTTTTTCCATTTTAATGTTTTCCTTAATAACTGTCAAAGTTTATTTATTCTTTTCCATATGTGACTCTACTACCTCCACTTTGGAATGATCTTGTAAAAAGTATAAGATACTGGGAGTTGGATATACATAAATGAATTCAAATGGGGACTTCTTAGTAGATGTGTGATAGGTGGTATTATACCACCATTATTCTATAGGAATGCACGTCACCCATTGATATTACTTGTTTGAAGAATAGCAACATAGATAAACCTCTAAATATATGTTAACTATTTATATTTTAGCATCTGTTTGTGGATGATATGTTGAGTTTATAGCTAGTGTTGTTCCACTAATTTTCCATGATTATTTCCAAATATTTCCAGTGAATTTTGGAGATCTATCACTTACTATGAATTTAGGAAATACATGAATTCTATTAATTTCCTTCATGAACACTTCTGCTACTTGAATTTCCATATATATACTTTGAATTCCACAAAAATGTGCATATTTTATGAGTCTATCCACGAGCACAAAAATGGCATCCTTACCTTTTGATTCCAGTTAACCTTTAATTAATTCCATTAATATCTCTTCTCATCTTTGATTAGGTATGCCCAAAGGTTTAAGTAACCCTCCTTTATTTATAATTTCTCCTTTATTTGTTTGGAAAACCTAACATTCTCTTACAATTTTTTGAATTTATTTCTTCATTCCTTCCCAAAACAAATATTTTTTTATCCTTTGATATGTTTTAAGGAACCCTCAATGTCTTTCCATCACAGATTCATATGACTCTGCTAATATTTATGCTTCACTTATGATCAAGTTCATAAAAATATTGACCCATTGTACCAAAGAAATCTCTCTTCCACTATGAATATTATTTTACGTGATTTTATAACCACCTTCCAATAGAAGGGAACAACCTGGTTCAAGGTTCTTGAGTTTAACCCCAGCCGTTTGGGATAGATGCCCTGATGGGTTTTAAGGCTCCGTTATCCTTGGATCTCTTCCTATTGCAAACGAAATATGTTTGGGATACTAATTATCTAAAGGTTAATCTAATGAGCATCATGTAATAAATAATCATAAAAGAAAAATAATATTTGAGCACTAATATATATTTTCATAAGTTAGTATTTATATAAATGAAATAATATAATACATGGATTAACTAATTTATAATCATACATGAAAGATAATATGTACATATAATATTTATTAACAAGAGTTCTTTACAGAAATAAAGAATATATATAAGGAAAGGAAATATAAAACAAAGAGAGAATTCATCAGAAAATGAGGTAACTGATAGCTAAAGAAAACATGTAAACACACCTCAAATTGCAGCCAATAATTGAGTCTGAATTTAAAACTAAAAGAGATGAAGTATAGATGAGTCTTTTTGAGAATAAGAAAGAGTGATTTGTTCTCATTCTAAATCTTTTTTTTCAAAGACAAAAATAACTAATATATCAAACAAGATCCTAGCTTTCTATATATTTGTTCTTCTTGGCCAAGATTTATTTACAGTAGCAACTCTTCTTATAATCATCCAAATTCTCTTTCCTAAGAAATAATTCATTAAACAACACATACGATTTACATAAATTAACTACAATATGTGTATCATCTCATTTTCATATAATAATGTCACCAATAACTTTACTCCAGATCTTAAGACAAAACTCAAAGGTCTCAAAAGAAAGGATGGTATTCAAATCACAAGAATCATTTTGTATGTAAATCACTCAAATGAAGGATTTGATCTGTATATAATACTACAAATGAGACGATATAAAGGAAATAGTAATGCTATGAAAATAATGATATCCATCTACAATATAGAAAACTATAAACAAAACTAACATCAATTTTTATGACCTTCCCAAAACAAAATTATAGATTGGAAATAATAACATTGAAGAAAGGTTTTTCCGCATAAAAATAAACACATAAATGTATCTCGATTAACTGGAACAATTTAGGTTCACAAAAAAGTTTTAGAGTATGTGCAATTTTTTTTACATAATTCAACCAAGTAGTAGCATCACTTCTCCCCTTTGGTTGGCAGTGTCTCCATTCCTCATTCCTAGCAAAAACAAAGTCATAAGTAAGGAACTAAGAGAAACAGGAAGTCAAAATTCTTCCCTCACTTTTGGATAACCTCCACCCCCTTTATATGGTTTGTTAACATATCATTGATAAATTGCATATGTTTTATTGCAACCTACTCTTTTAGTTTGGAATTAAAATAGAGCCTACCACATTCTTCACCAATTGTATCCTCTATTTTCAGCGTATTGAAACCAAATTCAAAGGAATAGAGGAACAAAATCAAATAAGTTGGAATGCAAGCATTGATCATTTTAGTACCAAAGATACCAATATTGTAAAAGGAAATCACCAAAATCATGACCTGAAACAAATCAAAGTGATTAAAGACCATATTTCTAAAGGGGACTCACCCATTGCTGCAAAAATGGGGAGGGATCTGTTGGGTGGCAAACAATATTCCATATATTTCATCCCTTCCTTTATCAATTGTATTTTATGTCTTATAATATTGTCATTCCATTCATGGAGAACTTCTTCCAACCTCAGAGGAATGGAATATAAATTTTAGGAATAAATTTCACCAATTATTTTCCCTTTAATTGTTTACATTCAAAATCCATTGGTTTCCTCTCTTACATTGATACTTCTCCAATTCCTTGTCCAGATGTATCATATTCATGTATGATTGTCTTACCAAAACCATGTGTTTCCAATACCACTGTAGAAGACATGACATATTTTAATTCCACACAGATGATTTTTTATTAAGAGAGATGTGAGTGGGGATGCAATGCATTCACAATTATTAACAAATTTCTAATAATATCATTTAAGACCAAAAATTCCTCTATGAATATTGATGTTCTTATTAATATAACACTTTGTAATATCTTGGATCTTTTCACGGTCCAACTTAATGCCTTCAATTGGAACAGTATGACCAAAATACTCTACTTTTTTCCCAAAATCACATTTGGATCCTTTTACATACAATTTATTGTTGTCAATAATTTTCAAGATTTAATCGACGTGTTTAATGTGGTATTCTCATGGTTTTCCATAGATAAGGATATCATCGAAGAAAGCCAACACGCACTTTCTAAGATGGTGTCAGAAAATTTTGTTCATAAATATTTGAAAAGTTGAAGGAGAAATAGTAAACCCAAAAGACATGACCAAGAACTCATAGTGCCAATCATAAGTTTTAAATTTTTTTTGGGAATGTCATTTTTTCTTAATCTTATCTCGTGGTATCATGATTTAAGATCTAGCTTTCTAAAATAAACCACTCCATGAATCTCATCTAATAACTCATCAATATTTGGAATAGAGAATTTATCCTTTATGGTGATTTTGTTTAGATCTCTATAATCAGGACACATCCTCCAAGAATTATATTTTCTTCTCACCATTACCACTGATACTAAAAATTAAGTCTTGCTTGGCTGAATAATACCTGAATCCAACATCTCTTGTAATATTTTCTCAATCTCCCCCTTTTGTTTATGAGGACATCTATAAGGCCTTTTATTAGAGGGCTACTTCCTAGTGTTAGTTCATTTTGATTTTCATTCTATCTAAATGGAAGTAGGCCTTTAGGAATTTTTGGAATACCCTATAGTACTTTTCCAAGGTGCATTTACTTGCTCTGGATTATTTTTCTCTTCCTTCTTAACTTTCATAAAATAGATTTTAACCACAACTCCCTTGCTACCATGTCTTATGAGATTTTCCATTATATGAGAGCTGATGAATTGAGAAGGTACATATTTTAACATGAATTGAGAGTTGATGAAGTTCATATTGAATTCTTTCCAATTCAAATCTCATGATTAATTTGAGTTTGTAAAAATTGTACTCAACGTTCTTGAACATTGAATCCATACTACACCTCGAATGTGAATGACATACATTGGTATTTCGAAATTATATTATCCCATAGTTAGTTTCATGTTGTGTAATTTTAGCACACAATCAATACTCCCACCATTATCAACAAAAACTTGAAAATTTGTAATTGGATATACAAAAATATTGAGGTTCTTTGCTAATATTTTATCAAATGAAGTTATGGATACTACCTAAGTCGATGAACATGATAACCTTTTTCTTCTTAATTTAACCTACAATAGTCAATATCTGAGGTGTTGAAAAACCTCCCAATGCATGAACATATACTTTACACCTATCTAAATCAATGTTGTGCACAATTTCTACTTCTATTTCCTGCTCGTTTAAGTTGACAAGTCCTTCCTAATTTATTTTTGTATATGCCTCCATTTTCTATTCATTATTATTTTCCAAGGTGAACAATTTTGTTTTTGAAATTTATTCCCTTTTGACCATTTTTTGTTACAACCAAAGAATAGTCTTTTTTTCTCTTCATTTCCTCCATTTCCTTCTGTGATATTTAAGTAGGTTGAGGTACGGTTGCATTATGAACCCTGAAATGGTATACTCTTCCTACATATCATCCAATGGTATATTTGTGTGTATCTTACTTGTTGAGTACAATTTCTACCTATATTTCCTGCTCTTTTAAGTTGACAAGTCCTTCCTCGTTTCTTTGTGTAGATGCCTCCATTTCCTCTTCATCATTATTTTTCAAGGTGTTTTTTTTTTTTTTGACATTTATGTCCTTTTTACCATTTTTCCTTACAACCAAAGCATAATCCTTTTTCTCTTCATTTCCTTCATTTCCTTCTGTGATTTTTGAGTAGGTTGAGGTATGGTTGTATTATGAACCCCAAAAGGATCTATGATTCATGCATATCCTCCAATGGTATACTTGTGTGTATCCCTATTATTGGCTTGAATAAGACAAGAAAATTGCATAGATTCCATAATAGTTTTTGGATGTTTTAGGAAAATATCATGTTTAATTCTTATTTTAATCCAACCATGTATAATGATAAGTACGAGCCTTCATTTTAACTACCCATTGATACCATTAATATGTTTTTATCTCAAAGTAAAAATTTTCTAAGTGAATCCTTTTCTTATCATCCATAATATTATGCATTTTAAAACACTTCTCTATTTGGTTCACCCAAGTAAAAACCTATGTTCCATCAAACTTCCTTAATTCAACATTGGGAAGGTTCACTCGTTTTCAAGATCATCCACAAGTCACTCGATTATTGGATATAAATCCCCCAATAAAATTATTATCATTGTAAAGTTGTTCAACTTGAATACTATCTTTATTTTCATGATTCCCTTCAGACACTTAATCAATTTTAGGGAACTTCCCATTGAAGGATTCCATAATTGTCTGTTTGAATTGTCCTAAATTTCCATCCTTTTTTTGTTCCAACTTTTTCATATTTCTTTTCATATGTCCCTTAGTTTGATCCATATTCATTTCCACAAGTTCCTTATTTACATCCATCTTTCTTTCCATTTACATTTTCGTATTCATCAACTCAACCTTTTTTATGGACCTATCATTCAATTCATCAATTTCTCTATTCAATTTGGATAGCTAGTTTTGTTTCTCCTAATTCTCTTCATGAGTCATGGAGGATATTTATGGAGATTCAATTGGTGAAGTAGTTTCTATATCTTTCTTTGGAGCCATAGAAAACATATATGGGTCCTAATGACCAGGGAGTGTGAGGTGTTATATCTCTCTGATATATGTGTAGGGTCAAAAAATAATACTCATTATAATATCTCAGGGAACATATTAAGGAGGCCCAATCATGCTCTTAGTGGTACCACCTCACTACCTAGGTGCTAGAGCATGGTCTCCTCGAGTGTTATTCTCTATGTAATATAGAAACAATATGGTTGAATAGGTTATCTAAGCCTATTTTTAGATATATCTATAGGAATTCCTATACACCCAAAGGTACATAGAAGTGATATTCTTTCTATCGGTATTGTCTAATGTGGTACTAATCAAAGGGGTACCAACAGAGGTTATAGGGGTTTCTAACCAGGCGAAGAAATGTGTTTCCAACCGTGTGAAACCATGTGTATTTCCTTCATGAATTCCTACCCAACCCTATTTTTACCCACTTCATGATAGATCCTATGTTATTTAAATAAACGAGAACACATCTCTAGAAAAATATAAAAAATGAGTTTGCTAACCCCGAAAAACTGTCTTAAAATCAACGAAAAATAACTTCTGAAAAAATATTAAATTCCATAAGAAATATGTCATAAAATATAATGATTCAATATATAAAAATATTTCCACATGTACTTAACTATGTCAACTTTGGATTTTGAAAATCTTAGAGTCTAAAACATCAACGAAAAACATTACAGCGGAAATTCCAAGAGAACCAATTTTAGTATTATTCACAAACTACATCTTCCATGGAATATATCTCATAAAGTATAGAAAATATTCACAAACTACATCTTCCATGGAATATATCTCATAAAGTATAGAAAAATAGAGCTTGAAATTTTGACCACATGTATTATGAACGTTTTCCTCGATCTCTAGAAAATTTCACTATTTGAAACTTCCCAAAATAAATGTTATGGTGAAAATTCCAATATGAATAGTTTAAAATTGATTTGAGGATGATTCAAAAACCCCATATCCATAGGATATATCTCTAAACATACAATGGAATAGAACTTGAAATTTTTACCAAATGAACTATGATATGTCTCTTGATTAACCTCCAATTTTTTCTATGTGAAACATCCCAAAAAACATTATAGAAAAAAATCCAATATGACTCACTCGAGGCAACAAAACCCTAGGATCGATGCTCTTGATACCAAGTGTTGTGCTCTAGTGACTTAAAAATTATAATAAGTCAACTAATATAGTCCAGTTCAAGGGGGAAACCTCTATTTACAATATATTTAATTCAAAAGACAAGATGAGATTCTTATACAAATGATTCTCCTTTATAATAAATAGGAGATAAAGTGAGCATGATGTAACCTATGCCTAAGACGACCTAATAATAACTAATAAACTAATAATAAATGATTGTTAGGGACTTAAATTAGGTCCTTAGGGGACTTAATAGGATGTATGTATATAAGTAAAAATCATGGCATCTCAAGGTTTCAGTTCCTCCATGCTTCTCTTCAATAAGGAACAACGATCATAAAACCTAAACCACAATGATGGCAAGAATTTGAGCAAATGGAATGTGTAGATGATCATTTGGAATATTATGCACTCTACACACAAATTTATAGGACAATCATTATACTACTTTGCCTTTATTGAATACTTTTCCTTAGCTTTATCCATATCTATGTCATTTCTTTATTGTCTTTCAATTTTCTAGATCACTGAGCATCTCATTGATTCTACACATGACTATGTAGGCCATATTTCTTGTCCTTTTTCATTATTTGTTTCAAAAAGTAACAAAGGAAATAAAACTAAACCTAAAGGAGGAAATAAAATGAGAAACCATATCAAGAGGATGTAGAAAATCATAGGGTATGTCATGAATTCTACACACAACTCATTAGGATAACTATTGTAAAAAAATGTATTTATTGAAGAATTTTCGTTAGATTTATCGATCTCTATGTTTTTGGAAGGGTGAAATATGTTTCTTCCTAGATTCATTGCAATGGGAAACTATACTTGTTGAAAATTTTAGGAATGTGCAGGCACTCTAGAAATGCACACACATTCGTATTTGAATTTATTCAAACCTTACTAAATCTCCACATATTCTTGTGAATGTTTCCATGTTTCCCTCCATGTAATATGTTATAAAAGAGAATACACATGCATTAAATCATGTGCATTATTACAAAAGTGTGCTCAATTTTGAAAGCATGTGCACATTTTGAAATTGCATGTGTGTTCGTAGAAACTTGTGCATGTTCCTCTACATAAAAGAAAATGGGTCTTGAGGCCTAAACAAGGTTTGGGGGGGATAAAGTGCTTAATACCAAAATGAACCATATTTAGATAAATCCCCATGTTAGGGGAGAAATGATTGCGACTTTTTCTATAAATGTCACTTCTTGGGATTAATTTCCATGAACAAACCTCGAAACCCCAATATAGGCCACTTTTAGGGAATAATTGGCATTGGATTTTGTTATGTACCAAATGCTTAAAATATCAAAATAAACTAGAATTTCACACCATATACAAAAATGTGAGAATGGAACACAACTCCAATATAGAAAATAGAGATCAGTTACACAATAAAGTATTAAATAATAGGAGAACCTCATCAATGTAACCAAAATACATTTATATATCACAATTCACATGTCTACAATAATGAATACATGATCCCTGTATATACCTAGTCAAACTTACATATGAGGACCCTTCACTATTAGGCTGACCCTATTAGATATATATTTACAAATTACATGTACATTTATCCCCATATATGCCCTCCCTTCGGTCATATCATATATAGTTAACCCTATATATTCCTCATTTGGGTTATAACATAATACCCTCCTTAAAAAAAAAAAATTCTCAAAGCTTTGCAATTAAAGGATTCACATGTGATGAAACCAAGTAATATGATTTTCTTATGTTCCTACTTTATTATTTCCATGGATGATGATCCATCCTTCCAAAATAAATTATTTTTGTTAGTAATCCTTGGTAGCTAGTTGTTGCATAATTTTCTTTCCCTTGATTCGATGTATTGTTGTTGAAGCTTCTCTAATTTGTAGTAGATGTTGGTATGATAATATCTTTTTGAATAATGGTTTTGTGATTCCATATTCCATGAATATTGATGAGTATTGCATATTCTTACCTGATAATATTGATTTATCTTCTTGTCTTCTTGGAATCTTTCCTGATATTGAGGGTGTTGATATGGTTTTACATTTGACGTTTTTTCTTAATTCTGCACACCCATTTCATCTATCTTATTTTCATAGAAAATGGAATCATGTATCCTGTTTGTGTGGTATTTCATTAATCTATCCTTGGAGATAATACCATCATATTTGGCATGCACATCCTCTAGATTAAGTTTAGCTTATCCAAGTGTCTTTATACAACCTTATTGAATATTGTCTTCTTTCTCCTTTTGGAGTTTCAATGTCACCCCATTTATCAAATTTTGATGTCCTTATTCAATTATGGATTGCATTTATGATTTTCCGTCATCAGTATTTAGGCATTCCTCAACCTTATTGCAAATTTATTCTTCAAGTGTTTTGGTATATTCTCCATCCAAGATCCTTGCTTCTTCTTGATTTTGATAATTCTTCTTTTGTTATTTCAATATTTAACCTCATCCAATAGTTTTTTATTATGGTTTCATAATCTACATATCTCTTCA
>CBVK0101253526.1:0-10161 GCA_900067695.1 Picea abies
ATTTATGCCATATTTATTTACTATCATCAACCATTTCATAGTATTGTGATGCATCCATGCTTCCCTTGTAGGGATTGTGTGATCTCTCGGTATAGGATCATTCAAATATCTTAGTTGAATTAGCTCTTCAGGACCCTACTAGACCCAAAGTCAATTCTACACAGGCCCCCATTTTTTTCTTAGGCGCAGGTCCTGTGAGACCCATAGGCTCCTATTAATCCCATGTTCCCTATTTGAAATTGGAAATAAAAGCGGGCACTAGCTCCTTATGCTAGGCCCCTATTTCTTCATATGACCTAAGACTGTAACCATGCTCCTATTTAAAGGGCGCATCAGAGCTTAGAAATCCTAGAATTATCACTTCATGCTACGGACAATTCTTCTGGAGTAACAATCCACTGAAACCACATAAACAAGATCAACGGTCCTCGTTCGTCGTAGAGATCAATGATTCAGTCTCTTTCTTTAGAATTCAGGCTTCAACTGAATCTACATGCACACTCCACAAGACCTTTGAAGTGGTTTTCCAATGGAGTTAACCTTTTTCCTCCACACGTCCCCTTGCAAATTAACGATCCATGCTCTCTTTTGGGATCAATGATCCATAGTAACTTGAAGCTCTAGTGCTTTGAGAAGTTCCGAACCACCTCTCACAAAACCTCCAGAGTGCTAAGTCTCTGAAGTTCACAATCTACTCACACTCATCCAATTATGATGGGTGGCCTAGATGAACTACATCTCTTTAGCCTTGAGGAGTTATGGATCCACCCAATTCATTGTTCTCTCATAGTAATGTTTCTCCAAAGTGGTAGATTTTCTACCACGCATCCTTTTCAAATGGATGGTTGGGATGACTTCAGGACTCTAGCCCTCGCGATTCCTTACACCTCCACTCTCCAATTCCTCTAAAGTGATTATGCTCTGGAGTGCAGGATATGGTGACGCATGTCCCCTTGGCTTGGATGGCCCAGATCTGCTTCGACGCGATTCCTTACACCTCCACTCTCCAATTCCTCTAAAGTGATTATGCTCTGGAGTGCAGGATATGGTGACGCATGTCCCCTTGGCTTGGATGGCCCAGATCTGCTTCGAATTTCGGCTCTTCGATATTTCTCCCAACTCTTCTGGACTCGCTCCTTTGGGATGTAGGATCTCCTGCCATGTGTCCCTTCTTGATCCCACTGTCTGGTGACTTTTAAGATTTGTCTTCTGGTCCATGCAAATCTCCTAGAGCTCTCTCTATCTCAAAATATCTGATCTATCGCCACATGTCCCTCCAGACGATGGACATTTCCAACTGGGTTCAGAAATTCAGGACTTCAACTATCCTTCTTTTTTGTGCACCTTAAAAAGAGGTTATGTCTCATGGTCTTACCTTTGGATCCAATAGATGTTGTTCCTTCCAGCCCAAATCTGACAACTAGTATTTGTCTCCTCCTATGCATCCTCCTTTGGGGTGTCTAGATGTAGAATTCAATGGTTCAGATCTCCTCCTACAGCTGATTTGAAGACGGTTGTAGCTTCATCCTCCTATCGCTACGTAACTTTCCCTCCAATGAAGGATTCCTCAAAATTTTCAAATGTTTGGCCTTTGAACCTTCTCTTGCAAGCCTATCTACTCAACCTTGGCTTGCACTTTGAAAATGCCACTCCTCCTGAGTTTTGGCACTTGAAATGTTAATCCTTTTGCACACTCCTTGCATTGTCTCCACAATTTGAACCTGTAAAGGTCCTTGTCCTCTACATGCCTTGCAGAGTCTCTCTAAACACTTTCACTATCTCTCTCTAGCCTTGTTGTTTCTCATCCTTCCAAGGGAATAGACCCTTTGCTTCCCCTCAGAGGATTTATGCGCCCTCCTGGCACATAGTGCTCATCCTGTTGAGATTTTTGAACATGAAGCAAGTTCTCCTGCGCACACTTTTTTCTATTCATTATGAGATTTTTTCATCACTTTGATGAAATTTGAGTGCACACTTGCGCTTCTCCCACAATCTAGGACTAAGAATGTCTTTTCCTTCTGTACTCCTTCCATAGGCCTTTTTGTGTACGATGACACTAACTCTCTTGAGCTTTGAACTTTCTCAAATTTTCTAAGAGTCTCATCCCTTTGTTCCTTTGACAGGTTCTCATGCCCTCCTAGCCCTTTCTTTCTCTTTTCCTATATATCCTCTACCAACACTTCATGAGGGTGTTGGCTTTGTGCATTCCTGGCACAAATTCATTCCTTGAGTTCTGAATTTTGAGAATTCGCTTGCACTCCTTGCCCTCTCTATGAAAAATTGCACTCGAATCTCCTCTTAGTATTAACCTTGTGGTGTTCCCTCTTAGAAACCTTTCTCCAAGAACTCAAATTAGAGTTCTCGCACACTCCTTGTGCTCGAATGAGCCTTCAGATGGATTCAAGCTTTCAACACTTTGTCTAAGTGTTGGCCTGGTGCAATCCTTGCACAAGTATTCTCCTGAATCCTTAGCTCTTTTAGGCTCATTGATGCACTCCTTGCATCCCCTCAATGCACACTTGCACATATCCTTTCTCCATAGTGTTCAACTCTGGTTGCTTCAACCTCTCCCAACACTTCAGAATGTGTTGGTTCTGTGCACTCTTCAACCTGCTCGAAGAACCCCTTCTTGATCCTTTCCTTCATAGTGTTCAAAAACTCTGAAGTAACTCCCTTTCTTGTCTACCAGAGTGTTCAATAACTCAGGAGTGTCCTACTTGACACTTCTCTCTCTCTCTCTAAACTCAAAGAAGAGTTCACTTGTTTACACTTGCACTTGCTCAATTCCCACATGGCAGAGCTCTTAGAGTATTCAACAAATCTGGTTGTTCTTTCTCCTACATAGACATTCCCCTCCAAGGTGTTCAGTAACCTTGAAGCTCCACTCTAAGTCTATAAATTATCCTAGTGTGCCCTCCTGGCACGTTTTCTCCTAAATTCGAAATAGAATTCAGATACACATTCCTTGTATTGGCTCACAGAGTTTGCAAGACTTTGTCGTGCACTCCTTTCACTTATCCTAAAAAACACAGAGCGATTCAACAAAGTCAAAGATAGATAATTATATATTTATCGCTGCAGAGGGAAACTATCACATACATCTACAACATAAATGAACACACACATTGAAAACATTCATATAACACATGTAAACACAAAAATAATCTCATGTAGGAAAAAATTATCTTTGTATTAATATGAATGTATGTTATAATAGACACAGGCTCGAACTGCAATTGAGTCTCGAATCTCTCCTCTCCTTGGCTTAAAATGATTTAAAATCCACTTTCAACAGTTCGACAACTCTCAACAGCCTCTACTGGGCATACGATACAACACTTTATACAAGAGGGGATCATCGATCCTTTCCCTCCAACTACTCTACTGCTGTCTCTTATGCCTCTACTGGGCATACGATACAACACTTTATACAAGAGGGGATCATCGATCCTTTCCCTCCAACTACTCTACTGGTGTCAAATCACCATCTACAACGTCCAACTACTAAGCCATATTATAATGAATGAACATTAACAATTCATATCTGAGGTGATGCTCAATATTTGTACAACTCAAGAATAATAAAGGCAATTTCATCTAATTCCTATACAAAGGCATCAACTCAGTTCTTATCAGTGTTACAACATTTAATTGCTTTTAATTACATTTAAAATTTAAAATTGAGCGAAAAATGAGAGGGTTGGAACCTCTCCCCTCCTTGAATGCACACTAATTTGTTGAACAGATGGTGCTTTGTTGATGTGGAGAGATGCTCCTGCATCATACTCCACTATTGAGAAAATCATGAGCTCTTTCTCATGAGCTCCTCTTCTTTGTTGTTGAAATCCCCCTAGATCTGAAACATCTCTCTGGAGTCTCTTCTTTGTTGTTGAAATCCCCCTAGATCTGAAACATCTCTCTGGAGTTGTCAACCTACTCCTCCACTTTGTTTTTGTTGTTTCTTCTTCTCTGGTTCTCTTGCAGGTCCTCCTTTCTTCACCTTCCTCCTTCTAACAACCACTTTTTTTGACCTCAACAAAAACCTCCTTATCTCCTCTATTACCTCCTCTAGATGCTCTACTAGATGGATCCTTCTTTCATGCAGACTAGCATGTTGCACTTCCTCATGTTGAGTAAAGGGAATATCATCTTAATCTCCCATGTTACCTTCTTCTCATGTGGAACTAGCTTTCCATTCTAGTGCATAGTCCAATTATGCAGGCTCATCACTGAGCTATTGCTCAGCTTCCTCCTCTGACAGATTGACTTATGTCATCTCTGCTTATGCTGGTTCCACTCTAGCTTCCTTGAGTTTCTCCTCAGGATGATATGATCCTCTACCTGGCATCCATCTTATGGTTCTTTATTTTTCAACCAATCCTCCAACATCTCCATTTCTTGCTTCCATTGAGTGAGCAACCCAACTGTATACTCCTCTTTTTTTTCTGGGGATGACATTATTGTTTTCTCCTTCTCCTCCATGATGATAGTCTCTATTGGTTTTCCTTCTTCTGCTGCATATACAAAACATTCTCTGGCCTCAACTCAATTGCTTGGCAAGAATATCTAAATTCCCCCAATGATCAGAACACACCTTTGATCCTCCTCCATCAACTCTCCTTGTTGACATGAACTCCCTATCGAGTTCATCTCTTATCCCCTACTCACCTAGAAATCTGAGATTTCACTCGTGCCCTCCTGGCAGCCTATGAGATCAATTGATCTCATCTCATTTTCCTGGCAGCCTATGAGATCAATTGATCTCATCTCATTTCCCACCTGGAAATCTAAATTTTCATCACTTACCTCCTAGAATTTCACGATATCCTCCATTGATATCAGCTCATTACCCACCTGGAAATAGGATAGCTCACTTCTGCCCTCCGAGAATTCTACGAGATGTCTACTCATTCTCCTCTCCTCATCACTAAGGAATTCAAATTCAAATGAAAACCAACTTCTATGTGCCACTAATATTTTCAACTTCCCTCAGCCACCTTCTCAACAATTGTTGTTTCCTTATTCCCAAAAACTTTTGGACCAGCCTATTTAATTTCTTCCTCATTGGACATTTATACTTCCATTGTACATGTGATTCTTGTTGTATCTTTAGTGCTAACCTATCAAGCACCGCTCTAATTTCCTCGAGATCTTTATCCATTTCTGCCTTGATTTTTTGTTTGTGGTCCTTTCATTGACCACACTTATGGCCTTCAGTAGCCATCTACTTTATCTTCCTTTCCTCCTGGAAAGCATGTGGATTACCCTACAACTGAGATATTCTCCAACTTATCCTACAACCCACCTGGTTGTCTTCTTGACTGTTGCGAACTTGCAACAATCCTTCACAGAGCATAAACACTTTTCCTTCTCCTTTAATTGTTTTCTATAGGAGAAATAAAACTTTTGATACGATTTTATTTTATCATACTATCTCTTATTTCCTACAAAAAATAATTTTGTGGCTCTGATACCAGACTCTCTCCTTTCACCTTCTCACCTTTTCCTGTTATCTGCAAGAAAATTTCCTCTCGGATACCACTTAATCTGTCTCTTTTAATGGTATCAAATAGAACCTTTTCCTAAGCTTTGATACCACTTGATGCAAACCCCTTCCCTCCTAGGGGTTGTGCGACCTCTCGGTCTATGATCATTCAAATATATGACCTATATCATCTCTTCGCGACCCTACTATCCCCCAAATCAATTCTACACAAGCCCCTTTTTTCCTTAGGCGCAGGCCCTGTGAGACCTGCAGGCTCCTATTAAGCCCCTGGTCCCTATTTGAAATTAGAAATAATAGTAGGCACTAGCTCCTTATGCTAGGCCCCTCTTTCTTCACATGACCTTAGAGTGTGACCAAGAGCTTATTCAAAGGCTACATCGAATCTTATAACTCCTGGCATTCTCACTTCATGATGCAGCCAATTCTTTCGGAGTCACAATCCTATGAAACCACCAAAAAATGATCAACGTTCCTCGTTCTTCGTCGAGATATATGAGTCACTCTCTTTCTTCAGAATTCAGGCTTCGGTCGAATCTACATGCACACTCCACAAGAACTCCAAAGTGGTTTTAATGGAGTGAATCTCCATCCTCCACATGTTCCCTCATAGATCAATGATCCATGCTCTCTTTTTGGATCAACTGTTCACAGTAACTTCAGGATCTGGTGCTTCGAGAAGTTTCAAACCACCTCTCACAAAACATATGTACTGCTAATTCTTTGAAGTTCACATTCTACCGACACTTGTCCGAATATGATGGATGACTTGAATGAATCCGATGCTTTGGCCTTCGGGATTTCTAGCTCCACCCAATTTGTTGTTCTCTCGAAGTAACTTATTTCTCAAGTGGAAATTTTTTCGACATGCATCCTTCTCTAATGAATGACTGGGATGACTTTGGGACTTCTCCCCTCACGATTCCTAACACCTGCACTCTCCAATTCCTCAGAAGTGATTACTCTTAAGGGTGCAGGATCTGGTGACACCTGTCCCTTTGGCTTGGACGAACCAGATCTTCTTCGACTTCTGGATCTTCATGATTTTTCCCAACTCTTCTCCACTTGATCCTCTGGGATGCAGGATCTCCCACCACACATCCCTTTCAGATTCCACTATCTGGATTTCCTTCACCCTTCTTGAATTTAGATATTTTTCTTCTTCTCCATGCAGATCTACCAAAGCCCTCTCTCTCTCAAACTCTCTGATCTGTCACTACCTTCCCCTATGAATGATGGATGGTTTTGACTGGATACAAAACTTTGAGACTTCGTCTATCCTCCTATCTTGTGCACTTTAAAAAGAGTTTAAGGCTCATTCTCTTACCTTTGGATCCAACGGATATTGGTCCTTCGCACCTAGATCTGACGACTAGGATCTGTCTTCTCCTCTGCATGCCCCTTTGGGGTGTGTGGACATAGAATGCAATGGTCCATATCTCCTCCTATAGTTGATCTAACGATTGTTGTAGCTTCCTCCTCCTCTCACTACGTAAATTTCCCTCTAATGAAGTATTCCTAAAACTTTTCAAAGGGTTGGACTTTGAACCTTATCCTGCAAGGTTTTATACTCAGCCTTGGCTTGCGCTTTGAAAATGCCACTCCTCCTGATTTTGGAACTTGACATGTTAGTCCATCTGCACACTCCTTGCATCGTCTGCACAACATGAACCTGTAAAGATCCTTGTCCTCTATGAGCCTTGTAGATTATTTGTGCACACTTGAACTATATCTCTCGATCTTTGTAGTTTCTCGACCTTCCAAGGGACTCAGCCCTTTTCTTGCCTGTAAAGGATTTCTACACCCTCCTAGCACTTAGTGCTCATCCTCCTGAGATTTTTGAAATTGAAGCAAGTAATCCTACACACGCCTTGTGCTATTCCTTATGATCTTTTGTCATCACTTTGAGGAAGTGTGAGCGCAATATTTCACTTCTCCCACAGTCTAGGACTAAGAATATATATGCCTTCTATAGTTCTTTCATATGCCTTTCTATGTATGAAGACATTAACTCTCTTGAGCTTTGAAATTGCTCAAATTTTCTAAGAGTCTCGGCCCTTTGTTCCTTTGACAGGTTATCACTCCCTCCTAACTCTTCTGTGCTCTTTTCCTACAGAGCCTCTACCAACACTTCAATAGGATGTTGGCCTTGTTCATTCTTGGAACAAATTCATTCCTTGAGGTATGAATTCTGAGAATTCGCTCTTGCGGTCTCTGTGCAAACTTGCACTCCACTCTCCTCTTATTCTTAACCTTATGGTGTTCCCTCTTGGAAACCTTTCTCCAAAAACTTGAATTAGTGTTCTCACACACTTCTTGCACTCAATTAAGGCTTCATATGGCTTCAGACTTTCAACACTTTGTTTAAGGGATGGCATGGTGCAATCCTTGCATTGTTCTTCTCCTGCATCCTTATCTCTTTCAGGCTCACTGATGCACTCCTTGCATTCATTCAATGTACATTTGCACAACTCCTTTCCTAGAGTGTTCAACAACTCTGGTTCCTTCAACCTCTTCAAACACTTCAGAAGGTCTTGGTTGTGTGCACTCTTGCACCTACTCAAAGCACTCTTTGTTGAGCCTTTCCTTTAGAGTGATAAAAAACTCTAAAGTATCTCCCATTCCTATCTACTAGAGTGTTCAATAACTTTGGGGTGTCCTCCCTGACAATTATCTTTCTTTGAACTCGAAGAAGACTTCACTTGTGCACACTTGCACCTACTCAATGCCCACCTGACAAAACTCTCGAAGAATTAAACAACTTTGGTTTTGTTTTCTCCTGCACATACTTTCCCCTCCAAGGTGTTAAGTAACCTTGAGGCTCCACTCTAAGTCTGTAAATTATTCTAGATTTCCCTCCTGGCAGGTTCTCTCCTGAATTTGAAACATAATTTAGATATGCACTCCTTGTGTTGGCTCACATAGTTTCTAAGACTTTGTTGTTCACTCCTTGCACTTATCCTAAAGAACCCAAAACGATTCAAAAAAATCACAGATATAGAATTATATCTTTACCTCTGCAGAGGGAAACTATCACATACATCTACAACATAAATGAACACACACATTGACAACATTCATATATCACATGTAAACACATAAAGAATCTCAAGCAGGAAAAACTTCTCTTTGTACGAATATGAATGTATGTTACAATAGGCATAGGCTTGAACTGCAAATGAGTCTCGTATCTCTCCTCTCCTTGGCTTAAAATGATTTATAATCCACCTTCAACAGTTCAACAACTCTCAGCATCCTCTATTGGGCATACAATACAACACTTTATACAAGAGGGCCTCATCGAGCTTTTCCCTACAACTACTCTAGTGGTGTCGAATCACCATTTACAATGCCTAACTAGTGAGGGATATTATAATGAATGAACATTAAATATTCTGATCTAATGTGATGCTTGAGATATGTACAACTCAAGCCTAATAAAGGAGACATCATCTACTTCATGTACAAATGCATCAACTCAATTCTTATCATTCTTACAACATTTAATTTCTTTTAATTAGATTTAAAATTTAAAATTGAGGGGAAAATGAGAGGGTTGGCGCCTCTCCCCTCCTTGAATGTGAACTAATGTGTTGAATAAATGGAACTTTGCTGAGGTTGAGCGATGCTCCTACATTATATTGATTTCATCTTCATCTTCATTTCCACTCAAGTAAGGTATTTCCATTGATTCTTAAATGGGGTCTTACCCAAACCTCAACTTATAACCTTAATATATTAGTAATAATGATCTAAAATAATTATAATCCTTGTTCCAATCTAATATTCTATTTTTTTCTCTTTAGAATGGTTCTTGAATCAAATCAATCAAAAATCCCAATCAAAAGTTATGATAGGTTTAAGTAAACATACCTGTGAAACTTTGATTTGAGTCTGTCCTCCTAGCCGACCTTCCTTTTGATGTATTTATGAAATTTCATCCCTTCTGAGTCTAAACTTTTGTCTTTTAGTACTATTATGTGTTTGAACTGCAGTGGCATAGGCCTGAAAAAAAATTGTGGTTCCAAATGAAAGTTATGATAACTTTTTCAAACCTTGCCGATTTTTAGATTATTCTAGAGAGTGAAATTGTATAGAATTCCATGGATCCAAAATTTTTTTTTTTTTTTTTAAATGAATACCATAAATACTATGGATTTTTCTATTTCAAATGCAATAGGTCACATAGAATTTGGATCATATTTGAAGAATAGATGACCATTTTACCCAGAACACCTGTTTGAGACTAGTTATAGGAATAGTAAAAAAACCTATCTTCCATAGGGTGTATCGCAGAAAGTATAATGACATAGAAGTTGGAATTTGTACAATAGGTGCCCAAATATCTCTTTTAAACATCATATTTTTTTTTAATTCTAAAGTGGCCCAAAAAAATAGTTAGAGAAAATTCCAAGATGACTTGCTTGAGGAAGCAAAACACCCTAGGGTTGATTCTCTCATACCAAATGATGAAAATATTATAATAAACAAAAAGTACACCATGTACAACAATGTTATCATGGAGAACAACTCCACTATACATAAGAGAGATTATTTACACAATAAATCCTTAAATAATAGGATAACCTCTTCCACATAACCAAAATACATTTATACATCACAATTCACATGTCTAGAATAATGAACACATGATATCT
>CBVK0101253530.1:0-10429 GCA_900067695.1 Picea abies
GGATTGATGCACTACTTTATGGGTATGGAGGTATGGAAGGAGGAGGGTCACATATTTCTCGGGCAAGGGAAGTATGCAACAGATATTTTGAGCAGATTTCAGATGAAGGACTGCAGACCCATGTCTACACCCATGATTACCAACTAGAAGAAGCTTAGTGCTTCAGATAGCCAGTTGGTAGATGCCACAGTTTACAGAGAGTTGATCGGTTCGCTCATGTATTTGGTTAACACAAGACCAGATATTTCTTTTGCCGTGAACACTCTCAGTCAGTATATGGTTGAACCGAGGAGTGTTCACATGATTGGGGCAAAACACATTTTGAGGTACATTGCTAGGACAGTTGATTATGGCCTAGACTATGTCAGAGGAGATGGAGTCAGCAGGGGAAGTATGCAACATATATTTTGAGCAGATTTCAAATGGAGGACTGCAGACCCATGTCTACACCCATGATTACAAACTGGAAGAAGCTTAGTGCTTTAGATAGCCAGTTAGTAGATGCCACAGTTTACATGTAGTTGATCGGTTCACTCATGTATCTGGTTAACACCAGACCAAATATTTGTTTTGTCATTAACACTCTCAACCAACATATGGTAGAGCCGAGGAGTGTTCACATGATTGGGGCAAAACATGTTTTGAGGTACATTGCTGGGACAATTGATTATGGCCTTGACTATATCACAGGAGATGGAGTTAGTTTGGTTGGATACACAGACTAAACTGGGCAGGATGTGCTACTGACAGAAAAAGCACCTCAGGGTGCTGCTTTGGTTTGGGGTCAGGACTTGTTTCTTGGTTCAGTCGGAAGCAGAAGTCGGTTGCTTTGAGTTCGGCCGAGGCAGAGTACATGGCGACCAGTCAGGTCAGTTGCGAGGCCACTTGGCTTTGTAAGATGCTGGTTGGATTATTTGGTCAGGAGATGCCATCGACCGTCATTCATTGTGATGATCAGAGTTGTATCAAACTCTCTGAGAATCCAATGTTTCATGACTGTTCGAAGCACATTGTGATCAGGTATCACTTCATCCATGATTGGGTTCAGAGAGGCGCAGTTCAGTTGCAGTATATATCGACTAACGACCATGGTGCAAATATACTCACCAAGGCCTTACCAAGGGGCAAACATGCCTACTTCAAAGACAAGATGGGCTTGGTGAGGAACACCTTCCTTGATAAGAGGGAGTGTTGAGATTATGTACCTTGGGAGGTGTTCCCCATGTGTTTGTACTCTCCTAAACACACGTGGGAAGTACTAAGTACTTTGTGCATTGTACTTTATGTCTAATTTCACTTTGACTTGGGAGATTTAAGTCAAAAGTGAAATTTTGTCATTTATGCCTAAAATGACTATTAATTCACTCTGTGGGTGAATTAGTTAAGTCAAAAGTGAAATTTTGTCATTTATGCCTAAAATGACTATTAATTCACTTTGTGGGTAATTAGAGACATAAAGTGAACTTAGGGAACTTAACCCAAAGTTTTGAGTGAGATTCTTTTGGAGAGATCTCAACCTTTGATTAGATGGGAGATGTGATGATCTCAACTATCCATATCTTAGGTTTCCTTATGGAGGTTCAAGAGGGGCGCAAAGGAGGAAGGAGAGCTCATTCACTCATTTGCTCACTTGGAGAGTTTGAGAGAGAGCTTGGAGATGAGGTTTGAAGCACTAGGTGAGGCTAGCTTGGGCGCATGCTTTCATGGAGAGAGGCATCAGGCTTGGAGCCTTGTTTATTTACTGAGGAGCTTCTAATGTTGAGGGCGCATCAGCAGTGGGGAGGTCTTACACTTGTCAGATTGCAGTGGGATCAGTTTCAGTGGGAGGCCACACACCAGTACCAGATTACTGTGGAGAGGTTTTCCATTTAGAGCTCACAGTTTGCATCTGCAGCAAATTCAATGGATTTGGGAGCATTTATGAGGGGCACACCTTCCTAGGGTGCACCTGGTTTATTTGGACTTGTATTTCAGCTTGGATCAAGCTGCTATTGTATCAAGTTCATCTATATTTTGTACTTGCTGTATTCCACCATCTATTCTCCTCATATATAGACATATATTCCAAATTGGTTTTCCCCGGGGGGTTTTTATCCAGGGTCATGTCGACCAAAAATACCTGTGTACAAATTTATGTGTGTTAGTCTTTTAGATCTACTTATTTTCAGCTGTAAAGATCTCTAGGTGTGTTACATTTATTTTGGTATGCATGTGCTAACTCTTGGTTACTAAAACTACATGTTAGAGCACCTAAAATTGCAAATGTAACTGTAACAAATCAGCAAGAAGTCACTGAACAGTTTGCTGTCCTAAAACAGCAGCAAACCATTGTTAGACAGTTGAAACTTAGAGCCAATCTGAGGTCAAAGATAGACCCAGTTAGCAGCTTGATAGGACCTGGAAAATCTTCAGCTTGCGCCCTTGCTCCCTGAAGCTTTGTAGAAGAAACCCTTGCACACAACTTTGAACTAGTGTGCTACCTCTCCAACTAAACTCTCCTTAAGGAAATCTGGCAAGTGCAAGTCCTCCCTGCTATAAGTGCGCCCTCCTCCTATAGTGTGCCCTCATCCAAGAAAGCATCAACACCACAAAACAATGGAAGCCAAAGCCTCCTAGAGCCCTCCATGGAAGGAGGCGCTCTTGAAACCCTCATCCAATGCTTCCATCCTCATCTCCATAGCTCTACTCTTCCTCTCCAAGTGAACATAAGAGTGAATGAGCCTCTTTTGGCCCTATGCGCCCTTCTTGAACATCCATAAGGAAACCTAAAAGATGGATGGTTTAGATCTCTCCATCCCATCTCTAATCAAAGGTTGGGATCATCCCACAATAATCTCACTCAGAAATCCACTTTGGGTTAAGTTTCCTAAGTTCACTTTATGTCTCCTAATTCATCCACAAAGTGAATTAATAGTCACTTTAGGTTAAAATGACCAAATTTCACTTTTGACTTAAATCTCCTAAGTCAAAGTGAAATTAGACATAATTAGACATAAAGTACAAGGTACATAGTACCAAAGTATTTCCCACTTGTGGTTAGAGACTCAAAACCACAAGGGGGCCACTTCCCAAGGTACACAAATCTCAACATAGCTGTCCAAGAGACCAAGGAAGTGCAAGCACCTCCCATTGCTATTGCATAAGCCAACACCATGATTGAGACAAGCCCGATAAGCTCACTCTTTAGTGACCTTTCTCAATTTTTTTGGAAGAGCCCTTTGGTGTTTTTGAAAAGCATAACTGAGGTATAGGGTCCAAGCTAATGAGGCAAATGGGCTATGATGACCACGAGCTAGGCGAGAGATGCCAACGGATTATCAACCCCATTGTCATTAAACATAGGCTCAAGCATGAAGGCATGGGTTTTAGTGGACAAGAGGAAGTAAGTAAATGCAACTAATCTCTTAAAAGTTTGGCTCAAGCTAAGACCACGAAGATAACCTTTGTCAAGACGAGGGATTGAAGAAAAGGCCATTTCGTTTGAGAAAAAGCAATAGAAAAAGGAGTGGGCAACAAACCCTTAGTTTGGAATATGCTTATAGTAGCTTGAATGTGGGCAGCTAAGGGATGTTTCCGCCATCCAAAATTGCACCCACACTTGGAGGACCAAGCAAACAAGTCAACAAGCATAAGAACAAACTAAAGAGGTATGGCAAGGCATCTCTGGTTTGTTTTTGTTGTAAGAAGAAAGAATACAATACTGATGATTGTTGGCACTTTGGTTTATGTTCCGTTTGTGGTAGGAGAGGCCACCAATTGACTACCTGCTGGACAAAGCATGTTGTTAGTGAAAGGAAGAACATGAACAATAAGAGAATGCCCAGTAGCCGATGCAATAGCAAGAACTTTTTCCAGCACAGCAAGTTAAATGGAGATTGGGAAGCAAGTGTTGGAGGCTTCATCTAGAACTTCATCCTATGAACTGAATAGCCAAGAGAAAATCTTGGAGAGTAGCTTGGAGAGTCGAGGTTAAGGGGAAGGAAGAGTTGCTTGCACTTTTAGCCCATGAAACCACAATTGTTCAGGGGCCCATAGTAGCAGAAGATGTCATCTCCACCAACGAAATAGACAATAGGCTTATGCCAACATCAAGGGTAGCCCCTATTCAACTCTTATCTGCAATATTGCAGTTGAGGCATCCCTTTTTCGAGATATGCTGGAGTTGATGCGGAGTTGACTCAAAGGGGTTCTTTAGGACTCCATAACATCCAAGAAGCAACTCTGATCTGTGGCAAAAGCGGAGGCAAGCAGAAGATGATAGATAATTGAGTTGAACCTTTTCGGGACCAAAGCTTGTGAATGGGGAGGTGTGATTTGAAATGGATTCAAACAACTCCAAAATTTGTAGAAGGAAAATTATTGGCAAGGTTTGAAGTCAATGGTCCTTGAAGATCAAAGGCCAAAAGCCACAAGAAGGTGAAATGAATCACCTGATGGTTTGCATTTTAAGGCGACATTGTAATAAACAATTTTATTTGATGCAAAAACGACACAAGAGAGATGGAAAACATGCATATATTTGTATTTTCAATAGATAGAGAAGCTTGTTAGAGTGCTGCATATGCACAATTAAATTGTGGGATGTAATACTGGACTGAGAATAGAGTGCCATGCATCTTACTAATTGCTTGTTTTATCATTGGGCATATATGTAATTGTTTGAATGTAGTGAACCAAGTCTGGAAATTGAGCCATTCATCCATCCGAGTTGGTAAATAGCAAGCAGAGAACTAGAAGCTTGAACTCAACGTAATTCTGAATTGCAGAGACAATCAAATTTTATTTCTCCAGAAGTATCTATGTAGATGAGATAGACGGGCTATAGGCCTACCATTTACAGATCAGAGATAGGCATTGCTTTATGGAAGAAGAGAATCACTTATCTGCACCAAAAGCAAAAGAGGGGCTAGCGTTGTTGTCGGTCATCTGATGGTGTGAATATAGACCCTGAGAATGTTCTCAGGGGAGTGGGCTAGATTGAGCGGACCAGGATAGATAATCCTCTGGGGAAGTGGAGTGCTACTTGTTGAAGCTCTCCTAACATATGAGGTCAATGAGGGAAATTGAATGATGGACACTTGATTGGACAACTTGCATTGGGAGACAATCCTACTTCTAAATCGAGTGTTGGAATTGGTATGTCTTGGTGATCTTGCAATAGATGTGGGTGGTTTCCCTATAGAATGAGATAGGGGGCATTGTCTTATTGACCCACTGCTCTGTGTGTCCATAGTTTTGTGCAAGGCACTTGACACCTCCATTTGCCAAAATAAGATAGGAAGAAGAAATAATCACCATGTGGAACTTGGCCTGGATTAGTTCCACAGGGCTTGCTATTTGAGATTAACTGCCTTTCGAATAGAGCTAAACACCTTTGGTTTGGGTAATGGAAATTTTTTGCAAGCGAAGCTCTTGATTCTCTCTATAAATGAAATCACCCCTGTATTTCATAATATGTGAGTCACCTGAAAATGAACTTCCTTTTGGTCTAAGCCCCCTGGAGAGGATAAAGCTTACATGTCTTGTCCATCTATGTAATGCGGTGATCAGAATGAACTTTCTATTGTAGAGAGCAAATTCTCCATTGGCTGAGGGTTATCCTAAAACCATATCACCAGTATCGCTAGGGTAGTCAGGAAAAACAATGAGGCTGCTGATTAGTTGTAAGGAATATACAAAGTAGAAGGCCATCTTGGGATCAAGAGCTTGGGGGGAGGAGATTCAAGTAGCTTGGATAAACTACTGATACGAGTCCTCATTGACAAACTGCCAATATATGTTAGGAAAAATGAATTCATAAATTGTCCTTCAATGGAGTTGCTCAAGGGAGTCATATTGGTACAAGTAGAGATTTCATCAAGCATGTCACATCATATATGTTCAAAGATGCTTGAGGTGAAGAGGAATGAAACTATTGAACCTTCTGATAAGCTAGTGTGGAAGATTTGTCATGAAGAAGAGGAGATTCGTCAAATCTAGGTTTCAAGAAACATTGCTCCCCTCAGTTTCCATGCCTTAAATGTTTTGAAATGTGTTCAACATTTTGAAACAGTTGGAAACACGTTTTGAAACATTTCTGGCATGGAAACTGAAGAAAACGATCAGAAACAACCTAAAATGTTTGGGGGGGTGTTTAACAAATTGCAAATGCAGTTCAAAACTAAGGCCCACGATTTGGGTGTGTTTCCACTTGGAAAGGGCATGTTTTGGGCCTAGGAACGAACTTAAATAGTTTACCAAGAATGCTGGAAAAACAGACAATAGAGAAAAAAATTCGTCCTCCTTTTTGGAATTGTCTTTTAACTTTTACTGTAAATTCTCGAAGTTAATGTTGACATGTACCTTTATTTATAATTTACTCTCATTAACTAAAATATTTAAAGTGGGACCCCCATTTCAGCATGTTTGGTGATGGAATTCCCCTCTACAGCACTGTGGAACGAAGTTCTTGCAGAAGGAATCGCAAACAGCAAGCAGATGAATGAAAAATGAACCCTAAATTCCTGTTTTATAGTCTGATTAGTGTCTGCCAGGTGAGTTTTTTAAAAAAAAGTGAGTGACACGCTGGACTTGTGAGTTTTCCAAGTCCGGAAATATTTTCACCCCGAGTACTCGTTTTGGACAGGTCTTGCTAATAAATTGCCGAGCCCTACAACACTGATTTATCCTCATTTTAGTGAAATTGAAATTTTATTTATAATAATGTCATTAGAATACTAAACAGTCTAAAATGTGTCTCTTCGTTCATGATTACATCTAAGATATTATTTCAAATGTTCCAGAGGGAGTACCTTCGCTTCAAACAAGAACAAGGCTGGAGACGTTTGGTGGTATACAAATCAGGCATCCATGCTCTTGGGTTATATACTGCTGAGTTCATTTCAAAGGGTGAAATGGTGAGATTTGTAAATTATTTTTATTATTCCGACAATTAGGACTGATACAAATAGTTTATCAACCATATAATCACTGTTAAAATGTTTTTTCAGGTGGTAGAGTATGTTGGTGAGATAGTGGGACTCCGTGTGGCAGACAAACGGGAAGCTAACTATCACTCACGGGGTAAAATGCAATATGAGGGTGCATGCTACTTTTTTAGAATAGACAAGGAGAGCATTATTGATGCTACTCGAAAAGGCGGCATTGCTCGCTTTGTAAACCATTCATGCTCAGTAAGCATCCCATCCCATGATGATAACAGTACAATACTTGTGCAATTTATTTTCATTTTCACTGTTGGTAATGGATTCTGAGTTTATTTCTTTCCAAAGCATTTTCTCTCTGTTTTTCCCCTTACAAAATTAACTTTTGGAATACGGCATCAGTATAATTTCCTATTTAGTAGTTTGGAATCCTTACAATATATTGTGGTTATTTTCAAGCAGCCTAATTGTGTAGCGAAGGTGATCTCTGTGAAAACTCAGAAAAAGGTACGTCTGTTGAACAATGTAGTTTGATGGAGAAATTTCTCCAATAATTTCTGCTTAGAAAGAAATTAATAGTTATGAATAACCATTTCAATGTCATTGTTGTAGATTCTTGCAAACCAAATTGTTGATAAAGCTATGGAATTTGATTTTTTTTCATTGCAGGTAGTTTTCTTTGCGGTAAGAGATATAAATGCTGGTGAGGAGATTACGTATGATTATCATTTCAACCATGAGGATGACGGGAAGAAAATCCCTTGTTTCTGTAACTCAAGAACTTGTAGACGATATCTAAATTAGCTGTCGGCTTTCTTAGGGAGTACACCTGCATTTTATCTTTGCAATTGATACGTTGAAAATATAGCCAAGTCCTTTGTCTGTATTTTCTATGAAATTCACATGCCTGCCTGATGCATTCCCGTCTGCAGATGTATGGTTGATGCATCTCATTTTTGTATTTGGCTTGACTGATATATGTACAGAGAAAAGGGGGTCAATTATAGTCGGTGTTTATTTTCATATATAATTGGATTAATTATGTACAAAAAGAAGATCGCTTGGGAATCAGTTGGTCTCTAGATGAAACTCAATACAGGGTTGATTGTAATTTTGAGTGCATGCAATCTCAAAGATCAATTGGCATTTGAGGTAACATCTGCACTATTGTAATTTGATCAAACAGCATTTTGGCTGGTATTTCAAATGGTGTATTATAGCCAAAGAGGCACTTATAGTTTAACAATATATTCGCAAAAACATTTGTATTAGTAGGGGTGATTTATGGAATTTAGTCCCTTTTTCTGCCATGATTGTTTTGGCAACACAATGGCTTGATGATATATGATCCCCTTAACATGACAATCATCATTTTTTGCATTGTATCTTTCATTTCAGTAATGTGCCTTTAATAAGGTAATGCTCACTACCTGAAATGTAAAACATTCTGAAGTTATTTAAGAACTCCAGAGAGGAGTGACAAAAGAAAGGGACACGGATAAATGACGTTTATTCGGGCTCTGAGCAGCATGTGATTTATGCACAGGTATGTCCGCACCTGGCAGGAGTGGTAGGGCGTCCATGTGGGGCATCATAACATCGACCGAATTATACAACTGGGATTTACGCATAATGATGACGTTTTGGCGTATGAAGTACGTAGGACAGGTTCTCGTTTGTTCATACAGCAGTGGGGTAGATACTGGGCAGCTTCAGGCCCCTGATAAATGATATTTAGCCTCAACCAAAAAATAGCCCATACACATTTAAAAACACGAAGATTCTTTTTCTTGACAATAAATGTACATTGAAACCTTAAATTACAATAAGTTGTCTATACTTTTACATCCAAGACTGATTTTTATATTAGAACAGAATATCTGTAATCTTACACAGAACATTGCTATTAATCACTAAACAGCATCCTTCAGATGTTAATATAAGTACGATGCCCATTTAGACCAAACTGTTGTATTGGGCATTATGATGCAATTGTTCTGTCGATATGCCAGATAAATATTGCCCATGTTTCAAGAGTTGTCCATATTGTGTCACAGATAACTGGATCAAATGCAGGGTGACCTTCTGCAGACGAACCAATCCACGATAAGAACACAGATAACTAATAAGCACATAGTTATGTGTGAATCCCTAGCCTTGTGAATGGGAAGAAAACAAATCAATCTTCTGTATGTTGTTTGCATGTGGGATTATAATAGATTTGAATGCTTTTGATTCACAAAGGGGACATCCTAATAATGCAAGGCAGTTCAATCTTGAGTTAATTAGTATCATTCATCGAGGATAATCCGTGCTCTCATATAAATTGGGGTAATTTACTTGTTCCATCTACTTTGAGGTAATACTGAAATTTGTTCAAATGCTGATGTCTTTATATTATTTGATTTTCATATTTATTCTTTGTAATATTTTGTTTGCTCATTTTAAGATCCATATGGTTAGATATTTTTGAATGCTCAGAGAGCATATATTTGTACCCTGCTTTATGCACATTGAGAATGTAATTTCCATTATTTTTAATGAATAGAAATTGTGTTTTTTTTCACTGGGATTTTTATTATTATTATTTGATTTTCATATTATTTGTAATGTATCTTTAATACAATTTGGTATTTTGATTTTTGATCAATGGTAAATTCTATTGCTATCCCTGTCCTCCAACCCACTCGGCCTCTTTCTTATACATGTATAACCTCTTATCCAATTTCACTTTAAGACTTGGTGCTTTCCAAGTCTTAATTGCTATAGTTAGTGTACTATTACAAATTCATTGCAATCTAGCCTTGAGCATCATGCATTGTCAGAGTTCTTTTTTGGAGGGAGCTTGATAAGTTTCATATAAAATATGTTACGATGTTGTACCTTTGATTTTATAAGCATTCTGTTGCATTAAAAGGTACCTAGGTGAGGAGATGAGTAATCTTTGTCTGTAACACTTACATTACATTATTGTCTTTTTAATATGCGGAAAATAATAATATTTATACTTTAATATTTAAAATTAATAACATTAATAAATTTGAAAAATATAAGTACTTAAAAATTGAATATAATATATTTATATATATATAACAAACATTATTTAGATTTTGAAAATGAGTGAATCAAATCCTTTTTACCCAAGTTTTCTTGTGAAATCAAGTTTACAGTAAGTACAGATCACAACTTTGTAGTTTTTTGATTAAATTGGGTCATTCAAATGAAAGTTTGACAAATCCAATGTTTTCTGATGAATAACTAAATAATGTCTTTTTAATATGGGGAAAATAATAATATTTATATTTTAATATTTAAAATTAATGACATTAATAAATTTGAAAAATATAAATATTTAAAAATTTAATATATATAATAATAATAATAATAATAATAATAATCTATTTTTAAGGTCATAGTCAAGCCAACACACCAAATTGGTGTATGAGACCCCCTTGTTTATGGGACAAGGGACCCCCTCCGCCCAACGATTTGACTGGTAAAGTCTA
>CBVK0101253557.1:0-12253 GCA_900067695.1 Picea abies
TCTCCATCGAAGGTGGGTGGTTTTTCTTTCTTGAATTCTTCAGGGTCACGACTCTTGGAATGTTTCCTCTTCTTTCCTCTTGTCTGAGAATTGGAACTAGTTTTACCACTAGAACATTCCTTGGAGTTGTGCGTATTCTCACCATAGAAATATTCCATTGAATGTCTCTTGGCTCTATGTTGAGCCTTTTTTGAGGTGCTCCTCCTGGTGTGGCCACTTTTAGGACCATGCTTTTGTATCTCAAGTGGACTTGGATTTTTCTTAGTATGATGCTTGTCCACATGACTAGCAGCTGGACCATGTTGCAGTTGCCTTTGTATATATGATAGAATTTGCAGTAGGACTGCATTAATTTCTGTCTGATTTTCTTGCTCCTTGATCATCCTTTCATTGTCAACCTTACAAATCTATAATTTTGCCATGAGGCTTCTTATAGTTTTGACCAAATTTTGAGGGGTTTCCACCACCATCCTCTCATTGGATTCTTCCTCTCTATTGTGGGAGCTCACCCCCAATTCTTGACATGTCACCGTCCTTTAAGTTGTAGTTATCCTGTTGTTCACTGACTTCTTGAGTGCAGATAAAACATTTTTTGTTAGCTACTAATCTACCAATTCATCAGAAAACATATATCATTGCAAGGTGAAGTCAATTCTTTATTTGGAGACATTAACAACCTACAATGTAGACTTCCAAAACATCTATCAAAAATAGAAGGGGGGTAATTTAGGGTATTACCCCATAAGTTTTCTAATAATATTTTTATGTGACTCGTGCATGATCCCAAGCAGGCCAAGTGTTGTTTCCATACTTTGATACTGATTTGTAACACACCCAACCCCTAAATAGCCTTTCTAGGGGTGGGGCATCAATTTTTCACTTTCCATGGTTCATATTCAGTCTCTTTCTTAAGAAAAAACCTCTTAATTAGTTCCTTTGAAGCTTATATCTCTTACTGTGTGCTTAAACTAGCTAACGGGGTCTTCCTCATGACCTCGGGCTGAAAACTGGTAGCTAAGAACCATTGTTAGAAAGGTTTCAACACTTTGGAAGTTCCCAGACTTCGAGAGTTCCAAAGAGTGTTGTATAAATATCAGATCTCCAAACAGAAGAGGGGATCAATGGTACACAACCTCCATCGAGATCTATGGTGAAAAGGAGTTTTGACATTCGACGTTGAACATTCTTATATCCTAATCCATGAAGTCCCGTAATCTCACCACGTGCCCCTAGCCCTTTGGTGTTCGGTGTTCGATGATTCTCATTGGATGTTTCTAAATTATAACATGCCCCAAAATCCCCTAACTCTTGAAGTTACCCAAAGTATCGGAGTCTCGCATACGTCACCAGCCACTTGGGCCAGGCGAGTACAAACTAGGAATTAACATGCGACGAAGGTCAAGGGGTGACACATGTCCTCAATAGGGGGTGACACATGTCATTCTCTAACAAGAAAAATGGGTATGTGAATTTTCCAAAATTGGGTGACAAGTGGCACGCGTTAAGAGGGTCCATGTCACCCGAGATGATGTCAATGAGCCACGTCATCATAGATGGATATCTGCTCAGTATTTTTATCTAACAGTCCACAAGATCCCATATAAATACATAGATCTACGTTTCTCATTACTTCATGATTTCAGATTCAGAGCTTACCGAATCCTCTCGACACAAATCCCCCGAAGAGCTAAGTCTACAGACTGTGACATGTCCTTTTTGACCAACGATTGCGATTCACTTCGACACTCATGACTTTAGCGAGTTCATGCTTCCTAAAATTTTGGCCGATTTCCTTTGAGGTATGGAATCTACGGACTACAGGATCACTTGCCACGTAACCCCTCAGCCAACGGTCCTAGTTCATGGTCAACACTTGAAGGGGAATGAGGAGGGGCCACATGTCACTCCATGATGCATCCCCGATTAGACGGGTAGTCAAGGGTGGGTCCCTTAGATCGAAGACTCAGAAGAATCCCAAAGGATTCGAGGAACAACGGTCCACATTACTTCAATAGTTCGACATACTGATATTTCAACGTGTATCTCCTAACTTTTCTTCCAGACCACGCCAGATCTATATCCACATGTACCTTCTTTTATGGCTAGGATTTACTCTGGCTCAAAGAGCTTCGAGGGAAATTTGCACATCTCTTAATTAGCCAAATACCCATACTCACAGATAACCATGGATCTATGGACACGTGTCCCACCATCTTCAACAGTCTGGATTAACTCTGAGACTCCGACGTTCGGGAGTTTCGGCACTAGATTTCTCTTATTCTCCCGAAGTAAGACATCGCCGAAGCTCTTAACGCTTCCCCTCCTACGTCCAATCTAATGACTGGTAGAGGAATACACTGTATCTCTAGATTGATGACTCTCATCGATTCACGACTCCAACCTTCAGCTATTTCTGAGGATGGTGGGGATGTAAGTCCTGAAGTACTGAATGCCTAGCTCCTTTCAGACTAGCGTAGGGTCCCCAAACCCTGGTCACATGGGTCTCTCAGAAAATATTAAGGGATAAACACAATATCCTCTCTATAGAAAATAGGTTAAGGACATGGGAACGAGCCCCCAGTCTGATGGGTGAATGGTCTAAAGGAAAAACACCCTTCTCCCACATAATTCAAACTATGACACTCCCACTAAGTTAAACTTCATAGGGTTGGCAGGACTTAGGCATTTCATTCGATCATACTCCATCCCTCCTATGGATTCATATATCATAACTATCTAGAAACAAAACTGAGATAAAATGAAATATCATATAGATATAACAGTTTACAAAAATCACAGATCTTTTCTAATAACGTTTTAGATACTGAAGGATTGAATTATAAACTCGTATATTTCATCATCACATTCAACATAATACACAAAATATGAAAATAATAATTAGAACTAGAAAATGTGAAGCAACTGCTGAAAGGGGTGCATGTTCCTCCCAACCATAGGCACAACCACTCATACTAGATTTACCATTGGCCACCCCCGAGCTAGACCATGATTCTTTGAGAGAGATTCTTTCTCTTCTTCTGTGTTTTTTTTTTGCATTTGTTTTATTTTATTTCTCCGCGGTCCTGTTTTTCTAACACTTTAAGGGATTGGCAGGACTAAAACATTTCAGGCAATCCTACCCTGACCCTCCTACATATTCCCATCCCATGAATCTCTAGCATCTAGTCTGAGAATATTCAAAGATCATGAAAACATAGCAGTTTGCAAAAGTAAAAATGCCTATCTAATATCTATTCAAAATACTGAAATACTTAATCACAAACACATGCATTTCTTCATCACATCAAATATATTACAAAGAGTATGAAATTACTTATCAGAACTAGAAAATGTGAAGAAAATGATGAAATGGGTTCCCATTTCCTCCCAACCATAGGCATAGTCACTCCTAATGGATTAACCACTACCCACCCCCGAGCTATACCATCATGCTTTGAGAGAGATTCTTTCTCTTTGCTCCACAACAGTCAGGGACAAAGTTTATTCTCCTCCTCCCACAGGAACTGGGTGTTTGGTTTTCTCTCCTCCAAGCAAGTAGGTCTGTATGACTACTTCCTCAGTCACTCATCAGCCTTGTTTATCAACTTGTAGCCAAACCCTGTCCATGGATTCTTTCATCCAAAATGAGATTATTGATCAACTTTTTCTTTCAACTTCAGAATCAAAGTATCTTCATTGCTATTCTCAGGAGAGTGTTTTTCTCTACTCTTTTATCTCGCAGATCTGTCTTTGTCCCTGAATTACCTCATTTCTTTCCTTCCTTAGCAAGGTTGTGTGGGTCTGAATCCCCATTCATGGTCATGCCTAGAAGCCTTACATATGGGTACCTTGCCCCATCTCCTCATTAACTCTTGAGGATGTCCTTCCAGCTACCATCCTGACTGGTAATTCATTTCTGGGTCAGAGGAATGTTGAGAAATTACACCCAGTAGGTACTAATATGGTGAGGGTCATCTCAACCATACTTGGTTTCCCTTCACCATCTCTCTCATAGAGTTTATGGTCTATCTTGGCAAAGTTTCCCCCTCTCAATAGTTGTGCAACACATATTCAAATTATATTAATAACATAAATTCATACATCGACCCTTATACAAAAGGGTTTGTTAAATAAAACATTCACACACATTTATTCTACCATTGTCTCTTGGCTAGTTATAATTGTATTTACAACTTGGGGGAAACAAGGGTATTACAACTATCCTCAATAATTTCACTAATGAGACCGCTCCTCTAGAACCCTTGACTATAGAATACTATACTTCAACATTACATCCCTCTATATGCATGTTCATTAAGTGAGCTGACAAATTTAATTTAGAAAAGAATTTCCAAGAAGCCAAAGAGGTTGAAAAATAACTGCTTTCCTTAGGAAGTCATCCCGTAGCCAAAGAGACTAAAGAAATTGGGAAGAAACCTTTACCTTTGAACAAACCTCATGAAAAAGAGCATAAGGTTCTAGAAAACGTGGTCAAGTTGGGAAAAAATATTTCTAATGAAGTAGTGGACCTCAAGAAAAATGATAGTGATTGGTCTTCCAAGAAGAAAACGTTTTGTCCATTCTTCAAGAAGAATGATAACCCACCAAAGCCACCTAAAACCTTAGGTCTTACTTTAAATTTGGATGACTTTGGAATGTATACATTTTTTTCATATCACTAGTAGAATCATTTTGAGAAAACATGCCCTCAATGGATGAATTCCATGACATTAGTCATCAACCAACTCTTATATCAATAAGAAATCACCGATGACCAGGCCAAGGAAACATAAAAAGGAAGAAACCACTAAGGATACCATAGAAGAACCAAACATGTTTCTATGGGACTGGTGTGTATATTCATATGGGGAGAATATATAATATATTTCTATAGGGGATACAAAAGTTACAAAATTTGTGCCCAAAGATTATAACCTGCACAAAAAAGGGCTAGTACCTAGCACTCTTATACCGTCTAGGGTTATCTATTCCCATAGGAAAATTACTCCCCACAAAACTAATCATAATCCAAACACACCTACACCTATGAACAATAATCCCATCACTTCAAAATCAAGAAAAACCCCAAGCAAATATGAAACCCATGGTTTGGAGCACAACCATATTGAATATCTCAACAAAACCAAGGCCAACATCTCCCTGCATGATATCTATGCACTTCCCCAAGAACATGATCTTATTCTTGACACATGAAATCCAAATATATCTCATAAGAAGACCGTTGTTGAGATGGAAATCACTCCTAAAGTTGCTAAAACGAAAGCAGAAAGCAAAGATGAAACTAAATATGCTATAAATGCAACTAGTATAGGGTCACATTCTAGATCCTAGGTCCCACCCTTTCTGCTCACATTTGAAATTTTCAATTTCAATGTGAACAAATGTTTAGTGGACTTTGATGCTTCTTATAATGTGATTCCCTACTCATTGTTTCAAAATATAAATGTTGTTCTGGAAAAGAGCACAACTAGGATCATACAATTAGATAGATCAGATTTCAAGGTAAAAGGTGAGCTCAAAGATGTTATGATTATACTAGCATATGATCCTAGGGTTCATCAGGTCATTGATATTGATAATGTTGTTGATATTCTAGAATCTTATGGTTTGTTGTTGATTAGGGGATGGTTTGCAAAACCACAGGTCTATTTCTCCACAGACTAGACCTAGTTGTGGCTTCCATACAAGGGTAAGGAAAATCAAATTTGAGTGATTAGTGAGGCCCACCTGAAACATACGGTGATGGAACTTGAAGGAAATATTGAACCCATCATATTCTGTCATACCTCTTTGGGAAATTAATTTTTAGAGGCTAACCATGGTTGTTATGCAACACAACCATCTTCTATCCAAAAAGATGAACAATATGAAGAACTTCATTATAGTCGGACTAAAGCCAATGATTTTAATATAGTAGAAATAGATTTTTTTTTTCCTAACTCAATATTAGATACTAACATTTTGACTTTCGTTTTTGATGGCTCCAGGTTGCAAGAAGGAGCCAGGGCATGATGTATTTTCATTGATCCTAAAAAGCATAAGAATATTATATCCTACAATTTAGAGTTTGAATGCACCAATAATAAGGTCGAATATGAAACCTTGGTTTAGGGCTTGAAGAAGGATATCGACCTTAAGGTAAAATTCCTTCAATTTTTTGGTGATTTTGAGATAATTTTCAAATAGGTAAAAAATACTTTACATTGTTTGTCTCCCCATTTAAAAGGTTACCAACATGAGGTATGGAACTTAATCAAGTATTTGAATGAATTTAATATTACTACTATACCTCATCCTCAAAACATTTCCACTGATACTTTAGATAATGTAACATCTAGATTCACACCCTTGAATAATGGTTTTACTATTGAAATTCTTTTCATGCCTTCCATAATAGAAAACATCACAAAGTGGAGAGTGATCAATGATGATTCTGAGATTATATATTTCCTTACCAATGATGATGTATTCCAAGATTTTGTGATAGATGATGGAATACACAAAAGTAATCTACAAGAGTATCAGGATGAATCAAGTCAAATCAAATCTAATTACATTCCAAGGAGTGTGTTATCGCTTGAAAAGTTGTTTGATTTGCAGACTAAGTTCATAAAATGTATGAATCCAAAAATAAACAACTCCACCATGAAACACACTTTGGTGAATCTAGACACTCCTTAATAGAATAAATTTATCATTTTAGATACCTACTATTTAGAGACAGAGAAACATACCTTCACACAACTATTTAAGAAATATCAAGATGTATTTGTGTAGGCTTATGAAGACCTGAAGACGTATGACACACACATTATTGAACACATCATTCCTATCAAAGAAGGTGTCAAACCATTTTAGTAGAAATTAAGAAAAATACATCTGAATCTTGAACCATTGATTCAAAAGAAGTAAAATAAAGTTCTGGATGCCCATATTATATTTAAAGTCTTCCATTCTACTTGGGTGTCCAATATGGTACCTGTTAGAAACAAGTCGGGGGAGATCAGATTATGTGTGGACTTCAGGAATTTAAATCGAGCCTTTAACAAGGACAATTTACCTGTTCCCCCAATGGAACAGAATATATTACAACTCCTCTTTGGATCTTATATGTTATCTCTTTTAGACTCATTTTATGAGTATATCTAGGTTCTCGCAGCATAACCAGATTGATTGAAGACTACTTTCATAACAAAGTGGGGAATGTTCACATATCGCAGGATGCCCTTTGGCCTAATTAACACTAGTGCTACTTTCTAAAGGGACAAGTATATATAATTTAAAAGTATGATAGGTCATAGTGTGGTGATTTACCTCGATGATGTTACAATTTATTCCAAGAAGAGATTTGATTAGGTCCCACAACACCTGAAACATATTATTGAGAGGTGCAGAAAGTACAACATTTCTCTAAACCCCAAGAAAAGTATCTTCGTCGTTTTAGAAGGTAATTTATTGGGACATATCATTTCTAAGGATGGTATTTATATTGACCTAGAATGAACCAAAGCTATTATGCAGATCCCATGTCCACATAGTAAAAATTCTATGCAGTCTTTTTTCAGGAAAAAATAATTTCGTGAGACTATTCGTTCTTTATTGTGCTGAAATAGTTAAAACCATTCAACAAAGTATTAAGAAGGATGTTAAATTCAAATGGACATCTATTGAGAAGGAGGCCTTTGAGAAAATTAATGTTTCCATAGTTTCTGCTCATGCGCTTCAAAGTCCATATTTCACCAAAGACTTTCTACTGTACACATTCGCTTCACATCATTCTCTTTCATCAACGCTCACTCAAAAGGATCAACAAGGGAATGAATGCACCATAAATTTTATGAGCACTAGACTTTAAGGTGATGAAAATAATTATCCATTGATGGAAAAAAAATATTTTGTTGTTCCCAAAGCCATTAATCAATTAATGCCTTACCTACTTAAAAATTACACGAAGGTGATTGTCCCACACTCAGAGGTTATATCTCTCTTGGTGTAGAGGGAACTAGGTGAAATATGAGGTAACTAGATGACCTCTTTACATGCATATGACCTCTAATTTAAACCAACAACCATTGTTAAGGTTCAAGGTCTGTGAAAACTAGAAATTGAGGCCATGGATTCCAAGGATCATGAATAAGAGGGACAGAAAGAAGAAATGTCATTCTACACATAATAATCAACTTACATTCCATCGATTGAGAATTCATGGTATATTGATCTCAAACAATACATTCAATAGGGTACTTCGATTGATAATATCAATACCAAACAAAGAAGGGAACTAAGACTGAAATCTGTGCAATATTATTTATTTCATGGTATCTTGTTTAGAATAAATTATGACAAAGTTATTCTCTGATGTCTCTAGAAACAAGATGCCGAAAAATTCAAAGACCTTCATGATGAACCAATGGGAGGTCATTTCTCTGGAGAAACCATAACCCATAAGATCCTAATAATTGGGCACTATTTTACTATGTTGTTTAAATACACTCACACTTATTCCTGCAGCCACGACATCTTCCAGAAGTCATCCAAAAGAGAAATCAAGGCTATTATTCCACTTCAACCTATTTTTTTCGAAAATCCATTTAACAATGGGGGATTGACATAATTGGTGAGATAAATCCTCATTCGTCTAAGAAAAAAAATTATATCCTAAACACCATTGATTATTTCACCCATTGGACAAAGATTGTGTTGTTAACTAAGGTAAATTATGAAGTGGCAATCAATTTTTCGGAACATCACATTATGACCATGTTTGGAGTACCCACCACTCATTTATTTGATAATGCTACATATTTTTCATCGTTGAAATTAACTGAGTTTTCTTTAGAGAAGGGGATAATTTTGAAATATGTAGCCAACTATTACCCCCAAGGTAATGTCCTAGTTGAATCCAATAACAAAAACCTGATTTATATCCTTAAGTGAAATCTAGTTGACCAATAGAGGAATTGGCACAATGCGCTATTTAACGCCCTTTGGGTACTTGACCGAGTTACTCCTAAATCATCCATATGTACTTCTAATTACTTTATCCTTTATGGGAAGGGGGAAATTCTCCCTTCTAACATCTATCTACCTTCCCTTAAGCTCACCCAATAATCACGTGGGAGAGAATGCCCCTTCATCTAGAAACATATCAACACTTTGTTAAAAATAGAAGAGAACCGAGTAAAGGCCAAAACAAACTTTGAATCCCACCAAAAAACCATAAAACAATGGTTCGATAAAAAATCTATTGGTGAAAAGGAATTTTAGGTTGGCGACCTAGTTCTCAAGTGGGACAAGCCACATGAAGACAAAGGGAAACATTCAAAGTTTCAACAATTGTGGATGGATCCTTTCATAATCAGAGAAAAGACTGTCATAGGCACATACAGATTGAAAAATATTGAAGGGGATGTAGACATCCTCACAGTCAATGGATAAATTATTAAGCATTACATCATCTAGACTTTGAGGTAGCTTCCCTTATACATAAATAAAGAGTCTTTTTTCCCATCTTCTAATTCTTCACTTTTTTTCGTTTTCATTTTGCACACAATTGATTATTTTTATGCTTTGCATTTTCATTGCTTTTTTTTGTTCTAGTTAGGTTCCCTTTTTATATCTTTCAATATTTTTCTGCTTGAGATTTCCCATGAAACTTGGTGTCATGAATCTAAATAGATTTTATCACATGGCACTTTGGTATCAAAGCCTGGAAATCTACATTTTTCTTCTAGACACAACTTTATTTATCTCTATGAAACACTGCAATGCATCAATCTGAGTCAAATTCAGTAGAGGAACATAGTTCATTAGCAAAAAATCATTGCATTCTTAAATTGTAACAAGAGTGAGCTAATGGCCATGCCCAAAAGTGGGTTTTTTGTTTGAAACTAACAAGACTTGAAACTATCTTAGAAAGGAACTTGTAGTACATAAGGAATACTGCTCAGGAAGTTAGATAATCTATAATCAAGTTGGAAGATCTCACTTTCACAAGTGTCATCCCACATGCCTTTAAATGGAAACTGGAATCCACCCATCCACCTAATTTTCAATTCAAGATAAAATTCACATTATAAAGGTAAAGGCCAGGGGAAATACATTCCATCTCATGTGGAACATGCAAGTATCTCCACCAGTGCTATGGATTCTTGCTGGTAGTGGATCAAGGATTATGACATTGAGGTGACTTAGTTGGGGCTATGGATGCTTGATGGAAATGAAGAAACACCAGAGAAATTCATAATAAACTTGTATTTTCAACATTTTCGATGCATCATTTCCTTGTAAGTACTTCAATTGCCTTCCAAAAATGATATGATTTAAAGGAATATATAAGCACAGACTCGTCTTGTCAAATTATGCACTTTGAAAACCATGGGACCTACTCATTTTCCCTTGGGCTATGCATCATAAGTATTTCCATTCTGCAAAGCGTTGTGTTTAGATACCTTTTGTAGAAATTCATGGCTTACCCCAATGTGTCTCCAATTTTTGTGCAAGGCATCAAAAACCTCCCTTCTTATTGCTTCCTTTCTCATAGAGTCATTTCAACCAAGAAATAGGGACCCTCCTTTGTCCTAAGACTCTCTCAACTTGTTGAGAATACTAGTCATTTTCTAATCTTCATCGAAGTCTTCATGATTTTTCACTAAGAGATTTCTGTTAGAGTCCAAAAATGGCCTACCTATGCATACATGGAATTGGCCTTTCCACTTACACAATTTGCCAAATTATTGTTGAGGCTCCTTCTTTAAAAAAACTATTTTTTGGAACATGTATGCACCCTTCTGAACTATATCCCACATACACATGCGAGATGCATACTAGTTATCCCACATACATACGCGAGCTGCATGCTATATAGCCCATGTTTACCTCCAAAATTTGCAAAAAATATATAATTGCAATCAATTCGGTGGAGTTTACGGGCTATCAGGGGTTTCCCAATAATTTCACCCATTGTATCCCATCCCCAAACCGAATAACCATATTTTTCTCATATAAAAAGAGGTCTCGGGGTCCCATTTACAACAACAAGCAAGAGAACAAGTAAACTCTACCAAAATCCCTTCCCCTTCTAGCCCACATTTTGTAGCCCACGTTTTGCATACCAAGATATCCACTCCTAATCCTGACAACGCATTTGGGAGAGTGTTTATTGGGGTGAATCCTGTAGCATTACTGGCCTAACTTATGGCAGATCTCTGAGACACTTGTATCCGTCCAAGGTAGTCTAAGAGTGATTATGGCCTTATTTCGTTTTATGCCTCAAGAGGATCTTCAAGCTTAGTTACCCTACCCATATACTCGCCCGACTATCAATTGAACCCCCCTGGTTGTTGATTAGAAGTTGCTAGCCTAGTTGTATTTATATAGGTTGACATATATGTGACTGTGAGGAGTGTATTGCGGTACCTAAGGCAGACTCTGTTCTCTTTGGGAGACACCCGAAGGGACCATCGATCGGAGGTTTGGGTAATTGCTTCTCCTGGATAAACGTTTTCCTTTATGAATTCTTTGGACGATCATGACTTCATCTCCTCGGGTCAGAAGAATTCAGAAGGGTAGTTTGTTTGGTTTGTATCTTTTTAGGCTTTTCTTCTTAGTGGTGTGCTCCGTGCTCCCTAGTTTTCCATAGCGATTTAGTGGGTCATTTCTTTGGGTATATGACCTAGGGTGGTAGACCGCCCACTCCATCGATTGTGAAGAACTTTGCTTCTTACTCTCAGAATAGTGGAGCCTCCTCTTTATAGGCGTTGTTTTTTATACCATTGGTTTGCTAGAGTCAGTGTGTGAGACTTTTACAGACTTGAATGATCCCGAAAGGGAAGAACCTATGCATAATATATTCATGGAAAACATTTGTAATGATACCAACCAAGGAATCCCTTATCAAGGGGATTCTTGTTCTTTTCCTTTCTTCAGAAACATTGGTGTCCCTTTGATGTCCACTTTGTACATTCTCAGGTTGAATGTGGGACTTCCAGTTTGGTTAGGTACCATTCCAAATGTCCCAAATTCTCTTGACGCTTCTCAGTTAAGCACCATATATCATGGGAATCATGTTGATGTTCCTTCGTCAACAAAGTCATTTCCTCCTCCTTCTTCCTTCTCTAGTGAAAGTATAACTACTACTAACGGGAAGTCTGAAAGAAATAAAAAGAGGAAGAATAGGAAGAAGAAATCACCAACCTCTGCGAGTCATGTTGGAGATAGGTCAAAAACCTCT